>JAODAL010032424.1:0-46951 GCA_025379985.1 Phyllomedusa bahiana
TTATTTTTTTTTTAGAAAACTGTTAAAAAAAATTAATTTGGGAAAAAAAAAAAAAAGTAAGGGGATAATTCAATTTACACGCCCAAAAAGCCCTGAATGCTTCATACTTGACTTTTCCTGTCCCTGCCCTCAGCCCTGCTCTGTGCTGGAGAGCATGTAGCTGTCAGAGAGTGTGTGAGCCAAATGCCACCTAGTATTAATGATTCACAGCCCCTTTTTATAAACCTATATTGGGCATTTACTGGATGTAGTGGTGACAGGCTCATCGATACTTTGTGTAGATGCCGGCCTCAACACAGAAGTATAACACCCCAGTGGCCTAACATCACAATCTATTGGTCCTTACTCAGAGGCCTCCTGTTAAAACGTAATCTGTTTTGATACCACTGGTCTTGAATTTTCATTTAAATAGACTTTTCTTAAATAGGATCTTATAAAATATCAATATAACTTTTAAGGTTATATTTATTTTAAAAAATCAAATCTGTTTTATTTTTGGGCAGGTGGACTGTACCAGGAGCTCAAAAGGATCTATAATATCATCAGATTTTGGAGCAGGCGATGGTGGTACCACACAAGATACATATGAAGTGCATGCTATTTATCCAGACATACCCGCAGCCCTTCCCTCCAAAGGTCTGTCATCTGATTATATTAAGTAAGTCCTATATTCTGATTCACCACAGACCGTTGTGCAAAATAAAAGTCACAGAAGGAGTGATAAACATCAATGTCACACAGGAGAGAAGCGATTTTCGTGTTCAGAATGTGGCAAATGTTTTACTAAGAAAACAAATATTGTTCAACATGAAAGAAATCACACAGGAGAGAAGCCATTTTCATGTTCGGGAATGTGGCAAATGTTTTACTATGAAAATCGCTTTCTCTTTCAACTTGAAAGAACTCACACAGGAGAGAAGCCATTTTCATGTTCAGAATGTGGCAATGTTTACTCAGAAAAAAAAGTTTTCTTCAACATGAAGAAATTCCACAGGGGAGAAAGCCATTTTCATGTTCAGAATGTGGCAAATGTTTTGGGTAAGAAATCACATTCTTGTTAAAATGAAAGAAATCACACAGGGAGGAGAACCATTCTCATGTTCAGAATGTGGAAATGTTTTGCTGCGAAATCGCCATCTTGTTCAACATGAAAGAACTCACACAGGAGAGAAGCCATTTTCATGTTCAGAATGTGGCAAATGTTTTGCTGTGAGCTCAAGTCTTGTTCAACATAAAAGAACTCACACAGGAGAGAAGCCATTTCATGTTCAGAACATGTGGGGCAAATTTTTTTACTGTGAAATCGCATCTTGTTCAACATGAAAGAACTACACAGGAGAGGAAACCTTTTTCATGTTCAGAATGTGGCAATGTTTTCTTTGAAATCAAGTCTTGTTCGACATGAAAGAACTCACACAGGAGAGAAACCATTTTAGTAAAAAAAATATAAAAGGTCTATTATGATTTTAACAACACTGTTTATTAATCTGCTATCACTGCAACTTCATGGCAAATACTATAAAACAATAATAAGTCAAATGAGGAAGAATGTATTTTATATGATTGTTATATACACTGGGGGGATGGAAATAGAACTAAACATATAATAAGAAGCCTGTGGAAGCATGGCGCCTGTATGTACAATCATTATGTTATAAGAAAACCATCTACTATAAAGCTCATGAGGGCGGCCATTTGAGTTTTAGCAGTTTTCTACCCTGTGCCCATTAGGCCACACCCCTGATTCCAGGCTTGTGTGCACTGCAGTCAAATTTTCCCTATGAGGAGCAGGGTCACAGCTCACAGTCTTTCTAGGGGTTATCACTGAGCCTGTGTATCAAATTTCCCATGATAATTAAGTCAAAGTATCTTAGCCCACGACCCTTCCTCCAGACCTGGGACATATGTGGGGGTGCCAGCTGTATATTATCAGAGATTACTCCAATTCTGTCTATTAAATCACCTAGATGCAGCTGTCGGCATGACCGTGGCATCTAAGATGTTGTGGTTTTCCATGCATGTTTTTGGGCAGAGATGGTAGCGGGCAGATGTTAGCTGGAAGGAAGTTGGGAAATATGAAACACAATATAGACATTAGAAAAAATTGTGAATCAGCTCACCCACTTTGTTGTGTTGATGGAAAACCTCCGGTGGAGACACGATGAGGGAAGACCAATCCCCAGAAGATCAACAACAGGTGAATATAGAGGCACCAGCTCCAAGACAAGAGGTCAGGGATGGAGTATAAAGCAACTGCTTTTTACCCACTGTGACATTTTGAATGGACGTGGGTCTCTCCATGCTTGAAGTGAATTTTTTTTAATGTGACTTAATAAATCTTTGTACTTTTATCATTATCCTCCATTGCCTGACCTCTTGTCTTGGAACTGGTGCCTCTATATTCACAATATAGACTTTGGTTTAATTTTTGTTTTGGTTTTTTTTCTTTATTTTTGCTGTTTCTTTTGGTGACAGTCAATTTTTTCCAAATGCGTTATGATGTAGATATCACAGTTTATGGCATTTGTATTCCCATGCACCAGTTTTTTATTTTTTCCTGCAAAAAAAAAAAGTGTGCCTGCATATTGTGTTTTTATGCCTTTTTTCCACACTGCAGATCAGGAGATGGGAAAAATGCACTGGTAAAAAATGCATGTACCTATACACATTATTTAAAAAATAAAAAAAAACATAAAAAATTGCATGAAGAAAAAAAAAATGTATGTGGATTTTACGTCGCTTTTATTCCCCCAAAAATGCTATACGAGATATAAGTGTGAATAAATCCTTAGACAGACACAGCCTCTGGTGCAGTGTAACAGAAATGTGGTATTAGAGCACTACACTGCAGTACATTAGTTTTGTGATGTAGTTTACCGGTCATGTTCCTTAGCGGACACTTTCCTCACTCTATCTCATAAATATTTTTGGGGCTCTCAGTACATTATAGGGTCCAATTAAAATATAGAACTAATCCTGCAATAAAACAAGCCTCATACAACTGTGCCAGGAGGAAAATGTCCGGCTCTAGGACTAGGATAAGAAATTAAGAGATTGTCACCAAAGTAACGCTGCATAGGGAACGGGAAAGGGCTACATTTCTGTAAATCCGTGCTTGGACTTATAGTTCTACTACACCATGGAGGATTTCACCCCCAAAACTGGCTGTAGTAGTAAGGATGTCCCTGCTCACTATGTGTGTACTATAATAGCTTGCTAATCAGGTGACTGAGCTGCTGCAGCACCTCTTTATCTAATAACTAAACACTCATCACTCATGATACTTTGGAGAGACAATCTTGAGCTCACCCTGGGACATAACCATTCTTTTCCATACAACCTTGTCTAAATTTTTTCATATTTATAGAAATTCATAGTATTAAGAGAAGCTATAACATCATGCAGGATGGTCAGGAAAAAACTCAATTTATCATTTTATCTAAGTACTTTCCTTTGTGGAGCAATGCTAGTGTTACACAAGGGATGTCCAAGAGACTATTTGAGGAAGCGAGGAGAAAAGGGATCCACGGGAACTTCCGGTTCCGGCGCCGCCATGGTGAGAAGCTAGAGTGGAAGCTCCTGGACAGCGGGGCGAAACCAGCAGCACATACCCGACATAAGAGCCCGAACGCAGCCCGAACCGGACTGGGTCCCTCCAGAGACTCATCGGAGCAGCCTAGAAGCGTTGTACATTGCGGGGCGGACCGGAGCGGCGGAGTTCAAAAAGCCCGTGATATCGCGCTCCCACCCGCACCACGTGAGACCCGGCAGTTACCAGGGAAGGCGCAGTCTGCTGATCTCCAGCGCAGCAATAATCCACTCCGCGCCCGACTCCAGCTCACAGAGAAACGCCACTGAAGCCCGCCAGACAGCATCGCGGGACACAGGCACTCATACCAGAGGGGAGGACCCGGGGTCCGGGGGGGGGAGGTAAAAACCCGGAAACGGTACCCCCCGGGTTGACCCTGGGGGCAGGCTACAGCAAAAGGCCGGTATAATTGAGGACGGGCCTCAGACTCCCCACTGAGCCTCACCCCCTTACCCTGCCTTAGGAGACATACGACCTATGGGCTCACCAGAAGACCTGGAGGGCAGATGACAGCCTAAGATTTCAGAGACCTGAGGCTACATACTGACACCTCCTTTGCAGCCCAGTATTGTTTGAGTCCCATGGTGGACGGACACTTAATTGCCACTAGAGAAATTTACTGAAGCTATAAAGGGGAGACAGGACTGAACACCAGTTACAGCCTCACTATATGACACTGCACTGATAAATTGCCAGTACCTAGATCTTCAGTACCAACAGCCAGGCACCGGTGGCAACACAGTTGCTAACAGACTTGACTGTGCTACGCCAGCTACCCCTGAATTGTAACATTGGCGAACCTACTGTCTTGGGACTTCCAGCTCTTCCCATGCTCTATCTTTCACAGTGGCCAGATAGCCCTGCTTAAGTTGTGGAGACCCTGTTCAACATAGCGGGGCCGTTATACTGTCTTCCGAACCTATATTGTGCGACTTATATCAGCACCTGTCTATGGAAAAATTTGTATGCAGGATGGGGCGCACAAAAAGTGTTAAACAACTGGGCAAGGAGGGCAAGGGCCAGGCCCCTGTCTCCCCTACACCTCCTAACCACCTGCAGTCTCAGGAGCTGCCGGTTGGCTGCTGCCCTACCTCAGATTCAAACACCCCGACAACTCCCCCTTTATCTCCCGGGCAACAGACCTCTGCTCAGACAACGACCATTGAGCCCGGTCGTTTCCAGATAGACCCGGAGAGTACCCAATTCACAGCGATTGTAGCGGAAGTCGCAAAACAGATCTCAGCAGACCTCCAGGCTTCGCTTACTGCCTCGGTTGCGCGTATGGTTGGCCCAAGTAAAAGCAGATGTTAAAATACATGCTGAGCGACTTGACGACCAGGATATACAGCTCCAGGACCTTGCCAGTGACATGGATAAAGTCCAGTCTGAGCTCTTGGATTTGACCCAGGAAAATGGTCGCCTTAGGGACAAGCTGGACGACCTCGAAAATAGATCCAGAAGGAACAATCTGCGAATAATAGGTGTCTCTGACGCGATCCCAGCAAGTGAGCTCATTAACCTCTGTGAAAGAGACCTACCAGAAGCTTTGGGCCTCCGTGGCCCGTGTAAAGTTGAGTGTGCACATCGCATAGGCCCGGACCTGAGGGTGGGAGCCAGGCCTTCTGCTCATACCAACAGACCGTCGCCGCTGACTGATCGCCCTCGCCAGATCATCGCTAAGTTCCTAGACGTTACTGACAAACAGGCGATCATCCGCGCCTTCCGAAGACTTAAATCTGACCTTATCTTCAGGGGCAGGAAGATACTAGTGTTTGAGGACTATTCGGCTGAAGTAGTCCGAAAGCGCAAAACCTTCTCCCCCATATGCTCGGCCCTATTCCGCAAACAAGTTAAGTTCGCCCTACTTTACCCGGCAATCCTGAAAGTCTTCCACGTCAATGGCAGTATATCAACATATTTCTCACCAGAAGAAGCGTGAGAAGCACTGAGTGATGGCGACAAGAGAAGCTCAAGACCATCCTCACCGCTTGCTATTTCTCGCCCCTCATCACCAAGGAACTCTTCTTCCAACTCCAGAGTCAATCTTCCCCCCCTTAGATGATGAAGGCGGTTCTTCCTACTCCCTCCGCAATTATAGCCCTAAGGAGCAGAGAAAGCGCCAAGCCTCCAAACTGACAGCATGACAAGCATATTACCCGTATTCTGCTTGGTGGTGACCTGAGCCCTTTCCAGCTCTGCCGAGGATTCCGGAACTATTTTCCTCTTCCTCCAAAGACGCAACAGTTGTGCTGTAGACGGCTTGGAACTTACTTGTAGTACGCTATTGTATTCTAAAGTTTCTGAAGCTCCCCAGTTGTCTTATTCAATGCTCCGAAAGTTTATGTTCCCAGTTTAGCTCTGTTTAGATCTATTTTACCGGGCCTATGATAACCAGACCCCGTAGACCCAGGATCACCCCATTTCTAGGAAGGGTTTTTGTACTCCGTCCTCTTGTTTACACCTTTGGTGGAAAAAAGCGAAGTCACATCGCACACTCTCTGGGGAATATTTGTTGTAGCTATACCTTTTTCCCCTGAGGTGCAGAGCTATTTTCTAGCCCCTAGTTGTGTAAGAAAACATGTTTTTGTCTTATTTGTTTTCCTTCTTTTTGCCTCCCCCCCCCCCCCCTCGTTTCTCAACGGGTCTCGCGTAGCTTTTCATTCTTTGAATTTCCATAGTGAAAATAATATCTTGGAATATTAAGGGCCTGCGCTCCCCAATAAAAGGATGATGGGAGCTACGACATCTCAAACGGCTAAAAGCAGAGGTGGTTTTCCTGCAAGAAACCCACCTCTCGAGGAAGATTTTGTGCGCATGAAACGTCTATGGGTTGGCCAAGTGTATGGCTCCCCCGCGGTTGACAAAAAAGCAGGGGTTCTAATTCTGTTAGGGAAAAATGTGAGGGGTCAGGTTATAATTCAAGCAGAAAAGTGCCAAGAAAGCTTAACTAAAACTACAGCTGTATTGTAATCCACGATAAAAAAGGCTTCATGTAAGTACATTAGTATCATCCAATATTAGGAAGGCACACATGCTCAATTATGAGTACAAATATATACAGACCGACAGTCTTTCTTTGACTCTGAAAAGAGTTTCACATGGAGATGCCTGGGTCAGGTTATAAACCATAAACATGATAGTGACGGGAGATGGTGCAACATTACACTCCGACATAATGACGAACTTTGGTCACTCTATAATGTATATGGCCCAAACTCGGGGAGCACAGCCTTTCTCAAAACTCTAGAACCCATAATATTTGGAGATCCCACTGGAAGGAAAATTCTAGGAGGGGATTTTAACTTGACTATGTGTGCCCTTGAGGATAGGAGAGGCAACGCTTCCTCGAGAGTACACCAAGGATCTAAACGCTCTTGCCTAGCGAGTTTTGCCGAACACCTTGACATACATGATGTTTGGCGGGTACATAATCCTGAAGGCAGGGAATTCTCGTACTACTCTCCCCCCCCATGATACGTGGTCCAGAATTGACTACATTTTTGTCACCCGGGACCTTCTTCCCAGGGCAAGGGATCCACAAATTGGTGACCTGGTCATCTCAGATCAATCCCCCACTGTACTCACCGTCATGGATAGCTTACCTAGAGGGACTGATTTTATCTGGAGGTTTCCTACATTTATGGCAAAAGACGAGGAGTTCCATTTGACCCTTCAGGGTTGGTGGGGGGAATACCACTCTTATAACAAAGACCACCAGGATAACCCACAGCTGTATTGGGACACTGCCAAGGCAGTCATAAGAGGGAAGCTGATAGAACATGTCTCGAGGCTTAAAAAACAACTCACAAATAAAATTGACAAATTTGCGAGTAAACTCCGCGAGGCTTATGTGTCCTTCACAACCTCCCCCTCCTCAGAGTCTAAAACCACTTTGCAGGCCGCTAAACGAGACTACGAACACTGGCTAGAGAAAAGAGAGCTTCTATACAAATCAAAGACCGAGGCTAAACTCTTCCGCTTTGGCAGCAAACCTGGGAGGTTACTATCTAAGTCCGCCAAGGCCTTCATCTCCCACCAGCTCTTCCCTCGCTGAGAGATCAGGACGGATCAATCAAAACAGAAGGCGGGAAGGTAACGTACATTCTACGCTCCTTTTACCAAGCGCTTTATACTAATGAACATCTGGATAACGTGTCCTCACGTGAATGGTTAAGCAAAATTGAGATCCCTCATCTCTCGACGGAGGAAGTATCAATACTGGGGTCTCACATCTCCACATCTGAAATTGAATCAGCTATTACTAAATTAGAAAGCAAATAAAACATCTGGCCCCGACGGCTTTACCGGGGCATACTTCAAAATTTTGAAAGCACAGATTACCCCAACCCTCCTCTCTTTGTACAATTCATATCTCTCTGGAGTCTCAATTCCCAAATCCATGAACACGGCCCACATCAAAATCATCCCAAAACCAGGGAAAGACCTAACTCAGGCGTCTTCTTACGGTCCAATATCCCTAATCAATATAGATCTCAAATTGCTTTCAAAAATTTTAGCAGACCGTCTAGCCCCTCTTATCCCTAAACTGATTGGCCCTCACCAGGTAGGGTTCGTCCGAGGGAGAGCAGCCATAGCCAACATTAGGAAGTTTCTATTATTCCTCGATGCAGTGAAATCGCCGCAAACACATTCCTTTTCTGCGTTGGTCACGATCGACAGAGAAGGCTTTTGATCGGGTTGACTGGGGATGGTTGAATTTAGTACTAGATAAATCTGGCCTCAAGGGACCATTTCGCACTTTTCTCGGTGGCATGTATAGTAATCCTGAGGCGCGAATATGCCTACCGGGGTTCCTGTCCAACCCTTTTGCTCTACACCGCGGGACTAGACAGGGCTGCCCTCTCTCCCCCTATCTTTTCAATCTGGCAATTGAACCCTTAGCAAGGTTTCTCCTCAATTCCCCTGTTTTTGAGGGTATCCGAGTCAAAACCTTTGAACAAAAATTGGCCATGTTCGCAGATGACGTGATTTTTTTTCTCAGACACCCTGAGAGGGACATCCCGAATCTATTTAAACATCTTCGATTATTCCAGACGTTTTCGGGATTTAAAATTAACGAATCGAAGACGGAACTTTTAAGACTTTCCTCGAGCTCCTGACCCTCTTCGCTGGACCAGTTACACACCCCAATACATTTTGCCACCAAGTCACTGAAATACCTTGGAATCCACATAGGGAAATCCCCGGAATCTCTGTATGCCCTAAACTACCCACCCCTCATTTTAAAAATACTCAGGGAATTGGATAGATGGTCAAAACTCCCCCTCTCCATGCTGGCAAGATGCCACCTAATACGAATGATGAGTTTTCCTAAACTCCTATACCCTCTTCAAACTATTCCCTTATTATTGAAGCATACAGATATCAGGATCATCCAGGCTGGGTTTATGAGATTTATCTGGGCAAATAAAAAGCCGAGGATAGCCATGGCGAAATTGATGCTCCCCAAAAAATCAGGAGGCATAAACCTCCCAGACGTGAGGATGTACAATCTCGCATGCAATCTGCGGCACTGCCTAGATTGGGTCAAGAACACTTCCTTTTACTCCAACACGAAGTTGGAAATGGCGTTGGCTTACCCATGGAGCTTGTCGGCATTACTACATACTAAATTTGCATGCATCCCGCACGACATTAGATCCTGCCTTCTGATGCGGGACACAATCGCAACTTGGAAGATTTGCCGCAAGCTGTTTAGGCTCCCAGCACATCTCAGCAAACACATGCCATTAATTGGCCACCCTGAATTCGAACAAGGTGTGATAGACCCGCATCTTCGAGCTTGGAAGGAGAGGGGTTTGACCACAGTTAGTCATTTATTTAATGAACTGAAGCTAAATTACCACTCATTTCCTGACCTTCAGAGGTCCTACAATATACCTCCCTCACACTTCCTAACCTACGGCCAAGTGATGAGTTTTGTAAGATCCAGAGTAACTAACCTTACCAAAGAATTTCCCCTTAACGACTTTGATGACTTGATAGGTCCAGTGATCTTGAGGCACTCGCTGTCCCTCCTTTATACGAAACTTAGAGATCCATCGTCAATAGGTAGTCCCCCCGCCCCCTTAGTTAGGTGGGAAAAGTACTTTCCTAACATGGATGCCCCACAACTTGCGCTGGCGGGTTTGAATAAAATATGCAAGGTCATAATAAGTGAAAGATGGAGGGAAACGTACTTCCATTTCATGCATCAAGCCATATACGGCTTTACCAGCCCCCCACACCCTTCCGCCCCCCAGCGCAAAACTGCATGCCCTAAATGCCAGCAGCCAAAGACAGACTTGATTCATGGAATGTGGTCCTGTCCGGAATCCCAGAGATTCTGGAGAAACCTCGGAAAACTGCTAAGCTCAAAATGGAACCTCGAAATACCCCTATCCCCTGATTTTTGTCTTTTCCATGATTTGTCTGGCCTGGACAAATACCATATGCTACTCCACATAGTGCTTCTAGCAGCGAAACGGTGCATTCTACTCAAATGGCTGGACGGCACTGTGCCGGGCATGGGTGAGGTATTAAGGCAGGTTAAATCATATCTAAATTTCGAAAGAATTGAAGTCGAAGCTGCAAAACTGTCTCGCACAGAAATTTTTTTCGCTATCTGGAAACCCTTTCTCGAAAAATTTTCTTCCTCTGAAGAGATTCAAACGTTGGTTTTTCTCTTTAGACTCACCAAATAGGTATCTGGAAGGAGCTCTAGCTGGCTCGCTTGGTTGCCTCCGACTTCCTGACACCATATCGTAGGGTTTGGTGTTGGTTTTCTCTTGCTCTACTCCCTAGATCTGGGGAGAAGCGCAATAGGCCTTGTTTCCTCTTCTTGGCCTTGCTCATGAGGACCTGCTACCCTGATTTGACCGTGGATACTTGTGCGACCCGCTGGGGAGGATTCCCAACCCCCCCTTCCCTTCCCTTCCCTCCCCGATCCCTATACCCTTAATTGTTGTCTTGTTTGGTGTTTGTAGTGTAGGTGTCTGTATTTTAGGTGATTGTTTTGTTTATGTTTGTCGATTAATATGGAAAATTGGTTTCTAGACTGGACTCCGATCTCAATATTGCAAGACACTTTCAAAGACATTGACCCACTGTTCTGTCTCTAGTCTTCCTGAGACTCATGTGTCAAATAGCCAATATGGTCGATAATAACCTATAACTGTACCTTGCATTTCTGATGTTACCACATTTTATGATTGTATCATTTGCCAAGTTCAGATGAAACCTAATAAATATATATATTAAAAAAAAAAAAAAAAAGGGATCCACGGGATAAGAATTTTGTTTAATGAGGAAGACATCAGGTGAGATAAATAAACTTGGCCCAGAGAAGGCAGCGGTGTCTCTGGATTGTGTTGATATGGCTTTTTACAGTGCCATCTAAAAACCCAAAGATCATGAGCATTTAACATTGGACATTGGTTTTGTATCTTGTGTATATGGATTTTTTCAGTTTATCTCAATCTTTTGATATTTTGTATGGTGGGTGGTTGGATATTCAAAATTTATGCAATTTTACATTAACATTTTTCTGAAATTGTTCCACAATTTTTAGATTCCGTTCCTCACAGGTTGGTGAATATCTGACCATCTTTGCCTCTGAGAAACTCTGTCTCTGTAACATGCTCTTTCTTACACAATCATGTGAATTAGTTCAAATTTGAACCTCCAGCTGCTTTTCATAAGTACCACTTCTCCAGCCTTTTGTTACCTTGTCCCAAATGTTTTGAGAAGTGTTGTTGCCATTAATTTTCTAAATGAGTCTTTTTTTAAAAATAAAATGGAAAAATGTCTAATTTCCACCTCCTGATCTGTGTTCTCTGGCAGTGGACCCCAAACTTTTTTCCACCAGGGACCAGTTTTATCCAAGACAATTTTTCCATGGCCCAGTGGGAGGCGGATTTATTTGGGGTGGGCTTAGGAGGAGGCTGGAAGTTTAGAATCACACGCACCTAAAAACATTTAGGGGTATAGTATGGGGTAACATTTATTATATAACTGCAGACTGATTGTCAGCTCTATGGGTCAGCATTATACATGTATATAATATATATAAATAATCAGCTCTATGGACCCCATTAAGTACGTAGATTTATAGGTCACCCAATAGGTAGATATCTAGGTCCCCCATTAGGTACATAGGTAACAATATAGGCCTCCCCAAATAGGCATGGATTTAGGACCCTAGTAGGTAGTTATGTGCGCTTCCTTTAGGGAGGTGGGTAGTTACATAGGGCCCTTGTAGGTAGAAATAAAACTCTTGTAGTTTGTAGGTCTGAATATAGCTCTAGTCAGTATATAAACCTTCTGTAGGTAGTTACATGCCCACTTAGTATCCAGTCTCATATACATGCCCCCATAGTAGTCAGTCACATATACATGCCCCCGTAGTATCCAGTCACATATACATGCCCCCCGTAGTATCCAGTCACATATATATGCCCCCCGTAGTATCCGGTCACATATATATATGCCCCCCATAGTATCCAGTCATATATACATGCCCCCGAAGTAGCCATTCACATATACATGCCCCCCCGTAGTATCCAGTCACATATACATGCCCCCCCGAAGTAGCCATTCACATATACATGCCCCCTGTAGGAATCATACTCTGTATAAGAGAACACTCTGAACAGTACCACTCAGCAATGGATGACTAGTTTTGCATTCTTTTGCCCTTTTTGTATTTGCACTATTCCCTGATGCACCAAACCTTAAGCAGATTTCATTATGCAGTAAAATGTCAGTGTGAATTTTTCCTACAATTACTGCAAAAAATATCTGGAAATTAAATTTATGACACATTAGAGGATATTTTTGTCTCAGATCTTTTTGGGAACATTGGGTTCTTTGTTTTTTCCAATAGTATTTTTTCTTTTTGTGTAACGATTTAGAAATTGTTTTTAATATTATTTTTTTTCTGCATTGACTTATGCTTAGTTATTCACTTGTCCTTTAGTGGAAACAATGTGTTATAAGGTATATTGTATTCTGGGTAAACATTTGTATCTATTCCTAGTATAGTACAGCGCTGCCTCAATGCGACTGCGCAGCCCTTTTGCCAGGACTCCACTCCATCGGCGCATTGCGCATGTCTGGACGCAGGATCTCTTGGTTCGGAAGCTGAATTTGTGGGCGTCTGCGCGCTTCGCTTGGAAGTAAGCGGAAATAAGTCTTTTATTCTTTAAAACTTGTTTGTTTAAAATATGTGGTTGCACTTGAAATTTGGATATATTAGTGTATGTCATTTGCAGTTTTTGGGTTTGCTAAGAGTAAGGGCGTGATTGAGTTCCCTGAAATGCTTTTAGTGCTTTTTCCCTGTGTCTTTTAGACTGTCTTGTCTTACTCCGCTATCTTTATGCTTTTTTTTTATCACCCTTTTGATAAATTTTGTACGTTTTATTGGAGGGTTTTTGGCTTGTGCTGGAATTCACCCATTTAATATCCATATGTTTTTGGGGGAAACAGACCAGAGCCCTTTTTATCTTGCTGTGTATTCACATACATAAGCCCTTTTAAAATGAGTAGGTGTAGGGGTCTCCAAAATTTCTAAAGATATTCCTTGTTCTAAAGAGCATAGGGAGTTAGGGGATGTGGTGGGACCCCTTAACCACCACATTGATGGCGAAACCCACCCCAGGGAGGGGAAAGTTAAGTAGGTGGTTTTCACCAGACCCTCCGCAAAGCGGGGGAATTGCTGGGGGGATTCACTAGGTCGTACCCTGACGTACTTGCTTGCTGCCAAAACCTTGAGACAAAATTTAATCCCCATCCGAGCAAATGGAGGGGAAGTCCCTGCAGATGGAAGATATGTTTAACAAAATAGGTTGCGAGTCGAGGAGCAGAAGGGAACCCGGGGGTGGAATGAAGTGTGCCTTTTTGAAAAAAACGGTCAGGACCACCCAGATAAATTTTATTACCGTCAAGGGAGGGAATCGGTGATGAATCCCTGGAAGTGGCCCCGGGGCTGTTAGGAACTGGGAGAGGGGTGGAGTAAAACCCCCAGGTTTGAGGCGCGGTGATTTTTGAGGGCAGGTGGTAAGGGTTTCCCCAAAAAATTTCACATCCTTAGCGAGATCGGGCCCCAGTAGAACCCCGAGATCAACGCACGAGACTTCCCCACCCCCCCGGATCCCGCAATACGGGGGCAGTGGCCCCATTTCAAATCCTTAGCCGCAGTGCTGGGCGCACATACGTCTTCCTGGAGGGTACGTTGAAAGGGGTATGGGAAACTGCAGATATCAATGTACAAGGGCAGCCTCCTTTCTCCACTTAGTCAGAGCACGGGAAAGGGCATCGGCCTTTACGTTTTCTCTGCCGGTTGAAATGGGAAAAAAAATTGAACCCGGGGAAAAAAAAGACCATCTTGCCCTTTCGCGGGTTGAGACGTTGCGCTGACTGGAGGTAAAAAGGGTTTTTTGCGGTTGTGTAGATATTCACAGGGTAACGGCACCCTCCCGGAGGGGGGCCCACTCCTCCAGAGCGAGCTCAATGGGCCAGAAACACCCCCAAACCCCGTGGTTAAGTTTCTTTTGGGGGTTTTAAAATGTTCTGGGAAAAGGGCCCAAGGAACACCGGTGCAAGACGGGGTAGCAACTGGTTCAGATAGGTTCACGCTCTTGGCGGAGCTCCTCACATCACTCCGAGAAACGGATGTCAATCCGGTTTGCCAGGTGGAAGACGGAGGGTCCCGGGTGGCGAGGGCATCCTTAATCTCGCTTGAGAGGCCCTTCTTAAAGGTGGAGCACAGCGCTGCATCATTCCAGGACAGTTCTGAAGCAAGTGTGCGGAATTGCATGGCGTAGTCACCAACGGAGGAGTTCCGTTGCTGGAGATTCAGTAAAGCGGTCTTGGCAGACGAAGCGCGGGCATGCTCTTCGAAGACGCTGCGGAACTCCTGCAGGAACGTCACTAGATCAGCAGGACCCGGGTCGCCTCGGTCACCAGAGGGGGGTCGCCCAGCCAGGGCTTTCCAGAGAGAAGACGACCACGAAGGCTACCTTGGACCTTTCGGACGGGATTGTCCTGCCATAAGTTCCACGTGGAGGGAACACTGGTGATGAAGCCCTGCAGCTTTTGGGTTCCATCAAATTTTCGTTGGCATAGACAACCGGAAATTTTGGACCAGCGGACATCCCTGGAGCGACTGCCACAGAAGGCGCCACGGCAGCCCATTTGCTGCTGCTGTGTACCGAGGAGCTGCTGCATCATAGAGGACAGCTGGTTGAGCTGCTGTGCCTGTTGAGCGATCTGCTTCAACTGTTGGGCCATGATGATGGTGATGTCAGAGACGCTCAACTGTTGAGGATATGGTAGTGGATCCTCTGAACCACCACAAGCGATGGCGTATGCCACGCCAGGGAGCAGAGTCTAAGTAGGTCCGGTTTTCACCAGAGCCCCCGCCGCAAAGGGGGTGGACTTGCTGTGGCGGATTACTACCAGGTCGCTACCCCTGACGTGACTTGCTTGCGGTGGCAGCCGTGGTGTTGCACGGTACAGAATCGTGAAGCAGGCTCGTAGTCAGGGACAGGCAGAAGGTCAGTGCAGGCGGCAGTGGTTCGTAGTCTGGGACAGGCAGAAGGTCGAGACAGGCGGCAATGATTCGTGGTCAAGAGACGGAGGCAGAAGGTACGGTACATGGTAGAACAAACAAGACTCTATGAAACGCTTCCTCTCTAGGCACAGGGCACTATCGATTTGGCAACGTGCTAGGGAAGAGGCAGCGTTTAAATAGGGTCAGTGCCCGGTGACACCAATCACCGGCGCACTGTCCCTTTAAATTTTCCTGAAGTGCCTGGCCGGGACGGAAACAGGAGCGTGGCGAGGTAAGTGAGACATAGAAGTGCCAGGGTGTCCGCAGCCCAAGTGCCGGGCTGCGGCACTGGCCGCAGCAGGAGGCGCTGCCTCGTTGCGGGTGTGCCTGCGACCCGACACGGGGGTCGCAGGGACACCCGTAACAGGGAGTTGTGTGGTCTATGACTATTTGAACATCATAACTATAGTCTGTGAGATTTAGATCATTCATGGATATTGGGACACCTATAACGGGACACCCTTGTGATTGGCAGGGATACATGAACAGATCCAGCAGTTAGTTGTATTCATCTGCTCGGCAGTTTCCTGATGTAGTAGCAGGTGGAGTTCTTCTGCTTTTCTCCTTCCTCCTGTACCTGAAGATATAAGGCAGAGAGAAACAGGCAGGACAGTCCATGCATTGTGACTTGTTTAGTCCTCTTCTCCCTGAGTGGCCTCTCCCTTTTGGTGCAGATGCTCATCAATGATCCCAAAGTTCAATTTCTTACAATGAGACACATGGATCCAGTTCGATTTGCCTTCCACCTTAACGGATGAGGGTGTAGTCAGTAGCACCAGGCACAGGTCATCAAACCGGGATTCCAGAGGTCTTCTCATGTATCTTCTCGTCACCACCCACTCTCCAGGTTGTAGGTGATGAGTTCCAGTAGTCTCTTGTGGACCTGGTAAGGAAGAGAAGACTTTCCATTAGTCAGTTGCCTGTGAAGCTGGATAACATAGTCCGTTAGAGAAGCTTCTGCCCATGTAATTCTTGAGGAAAGAAAACACCTGTGACTGCTGGTCTGCCAAACAATATCTCATGTGGTGAAAGTCCATGCTGCCCCCTTCAGTTGTCTCATTGCACAGAGGGCTAGTGGTGAGGCTTGTACACAAGTAAGTTTTGTTTGCTCACAGATTTTAGCTATTTTGTTTTTCAAAATACCATTTGCTCTCTCACCTTTCCCAGAAGATTGTGGGTGGTGAGGAGTGTGGAGGTGTTGGTTGATTTGTAACCCTTTCTACATTTCCCCAAACACTTGTCCTGTAAAATGAGTCCCTCGATCAGACTCCACTGTTTCCGGTAAACCAGATCAGCTTTTTAGCTGTCACACTTGGCAACAGGCCAGGTCTCTCCCTATGACACAATGATGTCTACACACACCAAGACAAACTCATAGACCCCACATTTGGGGAGCTGGATGTAGTCTATGTGTAATGCTTGGAATGGATAGTCCGGCTTTACAAGATGTTTCATCTCTACTGTTGTAATTTTGCCTGGATTGTGCTTAGCACTGATCATGCACGTTTTTTTAAATATATTTTTATGGAAATTTTCAAAAATATAGAAATGCATAAATGAAATATCCGATGTAAAACATAAAAAATAGCATCTTGCATGTCAGGAAATATAATAAAGCATCTTTCACATTGAGATATTTGTCTGTTGTCGTCATTGTCAGAGAACAGAGGCGTAGTTATGCACGGCTGACGTGATACCTATGTCCTAATTTACCCAATCAAACACAAAGCAAACTTAAATTTATGCAACAACTGAAATACAACTGAAATTGCACCAGGTCTATCCCGCTTACTATCTGGTGCGAGCATCAATAACCAGTAAGTTTATTGATGCTCACTTATAGCTTTCCAGGCTTTGCGGACTCTATTTACATTTAAACTAGTCTGAATACTCCTAATGTGCTATTTCATTGTCCATGTCCCATTTGCTGTGGCGGAAAGAAGTTACAAAGGATTCGATTTCCTCTTTTTTCAAGAATATCAAGAAGGGACCCCATTTCATAAAGAGGTTTTCAGGGAAGTTTGGGCTTATTCTGCTTCAAGTTTTTCCTTGTTTACGTAACATTTCACCTGTGCCCATATTTCATGGGTTCTTGGCGAAGTTTCTCAAGCCAATTTACTCAGAAGGCATATTTTTGCAGGGCAATAGAATAATATGTAGCGGGTTATAGGTCTGGTCTACAACCGAGGAGGTCAGGGAATAGAAGAGGCCTGGAAGAGAGGGGGAGGTCGACATCCCATTTTTGCTTTACAATTGACATGTAAGTTTTGCCAAGAAGGATTGGGTTTTGCCAAACCTTCATATTCCATGAAACAGATATGTCTTTGGTGGTGGCACTTTGGCTGATTTAGATTTGGCACAAGAGGGTGAGGAGAGAAGGTTCGAGCCATATTGCATGGTTGTTTCTGAAGTGGAATTATGATTCAGCACCTCTCGCTAATCACTGTTCTACAAACTCTGTTCAGTCTTTCTATACTATCTGTGGATCCCCAGGTCCCAGAAAAACACTTTACTCCATTTTGAAAGAGTTTATCCCAGCTGTGGATTTTCTGGGACTTAGTAATGTTTGCATAAATTGTTGATAGAGTGTGCCGGCAAAAGTTCAGGTCAATGATCTCAAAAAGGTTTTAAAAGTACAATTCTTTTCCAGTTGTCAACCTTTCCCTCTCAGAAAACTTTTTTTTGACTGGGGAAAGGGGAATCTGGTTGTGGGATACTCTGTAATTTCAGAAAAGGGAACATCCCTCTTTTGAACGATTTTATAGGGGTTTTCAGGGCCTTTTTTTTCCCTCCAATGGGTGTTTATTGCCAACGAATTAAATTCCCCAGGGCCCAATTAAAGGCTTTTTTTGCTTGGGGTGACTGGAAGTTGGGATTTTTCGACAATTTTAAAAAAGGTGGTTTTGGTATCTCCATTTGTTAAGCTGTGTTTTTTCTGGTATGCAATAGGGGCATTTTAAACCCCCCAGGGAGCTGCCAAAGACTTCTGTTCGGTATTGGAATGGAAAGGGGGTTGTTTTTAAACCCATCAAAGTGGTGCTTATACACACCGGTTTTTTTTTCAAAAATCGGGGGAGATTTATTCCCCCATATTTTTTTGGGATCATCAGTTTAGAAACAGAAATCCTAGGGTTTTTTAGTTTTCCCCAATAATTATGAATCCAATAATATCATCCTGACATCATTGGTTAGAGGAAGGTTTAAAAGAATAAAATTTTGGGAAACTCATCATTTTTACTAAATTACATTGAGCCGATTTATCGAGTTCTCTATTTCAGGATGAGAGAGGGGAAATTCAAGCAGTATAAAGATTCTGGTGCTTTATCTATAAGTAATACCTAAATACTTGATAGACAATTTTACTCTCATCCATGGGGTCTCTTGTTTTCATTAAGTTTGAATCCAGAAGAAGATCTAAAGACACTATTGCTGAAGATTTTTGAGACCTTTTTTTCCCCGGTTTGTTCCATAAAAAAAATTTACATTGTTGCAAAAAAATGCCAACTTAAGTTCGCAGTTTTTAATTTTGATTCCCTCAAAAGTGTCTGAAGAATAGAGAGAGCGCGCTAAAGGCTCAATAGCCAGGTTAAACAGAAAAGGCAAGATGGGGCACCCTTGAGGGTTCCCCATTGTAGGGGAAAGGGACAGAAGAAGAATTCAGGTAAACATATTCCAGCTTCAGGGTTACAGTATAATGCTCCTAAAAATATCCAAAGGGGCCCCTAAAAGTCTATTTGTTCGTATAACCAACCGTCTACACTGTCAAAGGCGTTTTTTTGGTGTCTATCATCAATAAACCCCAGAAAAATGTTTGTCTGGGGTTTTTTTTAATTACCTAAGATAAAAGGGGACTTTTCTGAATTTGGTAAAGCCCGAGTGCCCCGTAAAAGCCAACCTGATGATCGGCAATAAATGGGAAGCAGAGGAGCCAACCCAAGATGGGCAATAACCAGAACAGGGGAGCCAACCTAAAGATCGCAAATTAAGCTTCAAAAAAAAGGGGGAGCCAAACCGGGAAATTGACCCTTTAAGTTTGGGAAAAGCAGGGGGGGCCCCAACCTGTTGCCAGGGTTTTTTGCTAAACCTATTTAAGATCAAATTGGTTTATAAAGAAATGGGAGGAAACGACCGCCTTTAAAGAGAGGGATTTTTTCCATTTTGGGAAAAAGGGTTTTTTAATTTGAGCTGATTCATTTTTTTTAGAGAGGGGGGTGTCCCGTGGGAAAAATTTAAATTATAGATTTTTAAAAGGGGGGGAATATCGGGGGTTTTAAAACCCCTTTAAAAATTAATTCTTGTTTAAAAAACCCATCCGTGGCCAGGTGACTTTTTTATTTTAATTTTTTTGAAGTTGCCAGCTTTCTAGTTCGGGGTTTGGGTTGGATTAAGGCCTAAAGGCGGGTTATCTATATTATGAAGGGGGGCCATAGATCTATTTTTTTTTGGGCCCCTTTTATCCAAAAAGGTTTTTTCAATTTTGCCTAATTTTCCGTAGAATTGTGATAGTAGGTTCTGAATATCTCAGTAACCTCTTCCCCTTCTTTCCCCAAAGATCATCACTTTTTAAACATCACTGTCCCCTGAAAACTAGGAAAACCGCTGAAAACCCAAAAATTTGTTTTTTATGCGCAATCTTTCCCCCTTTGGAAAAAAGAGAAGGGGGGGAGGGAAAATAAATTCCCCCTAAAATTGGAAATGCGAATTTGGGGGGTGAAACGATCCCCCCATTCCTCATGTCTCCAAACAACATCTTCTGGTTTGCACCCAAACTTTTCTCCTTTTGCAGCGGTTTGTAAAACCCAACCTTTGATTTTGGGGGGGGATTTTGGGAAATTTTAAATTGTCAAGTTTCCATGTTTTTTCCCAAGAGCCCTTGTAAAGTCTTTAAAAAGCTGCCTTTTTGGCTGCTTCATCTGCCCTGCTGTTCCCCTAGTGTTTAATCTTTGGTTCGCTTGAGGGTGCTTTTTTTTATCCCCAGTTACAGTTTTTGGGAAATTTTCACCTTTTTCAGCAAATTTTAAATTTAGATCTACATTTTTTTCACCCCTTTTTCCACTGGATGTCGGGAAAACCCTCTGTGTTCCCACTTTAAAACCCAAAATTATGTTGGGACCCCCATGATTTAAAAACAGGAGCCCGGTGAATTGTCCCCCAGTCTTTCTTTTCTGAACATTTCATTGGGCCCTTAATAAAGGGCAACAACCCCCGCCTCTGGGGAAGAATGTACCCCGGATAAAGGGAAATTCAGAGTAAAAAAACAGGGGGTTTTCCATTCCACAGAAAATACCCTCCCTCTGGTTTCTGCAATCTAGATCCATCCACATAGAGCAGACCTGGGCATTGTACAGCCCCGGGGCCCTATTAAAAGCCCAGGACAAAAATTTATAGTATCGTTTAAAGGGGCCCCTGTGGCGGGGTAAGATGATGGTTTCTCAGCCAAATTGGCCGGGGCCCAGGCCTTCAGCAATACTATTAGTATGCCTGGTTTTTGGGGAAAATTTGGAAAAGGGGGGTGGGGTTAAAGGGTGACCTCATAAACCTGCAGCTTCCCTCGGGAGCCCACACGCTGCCCACTCGGGCTTAGGGTGCAGCCAGAACTGCTGGACAACCCGCCCTTTTCTGCTGTTGTGGGGGGCCCACGTGTCGGGCAGAAGAGGAAGGCGGTAAGGTCATATTTTTTGTTTTTTTAATTTTTTATGGGCATTCTATACACCCCCAAAGGTCCCCTATATATATCTGCCTGTCTGAGGGGACCTATATATACACCAGCCTGTAGGGACCTATATATACCTGCCTGCCTGAGGGGACTTATACATGCCTACCTATCTGAGGGGACTTGTAGAGTAGTCAGAGTAAATTTAAATATCTTTAAGAAGGGAACAAACTGGGAAAAATTGAGGTTTCTTAGATTTTTAATGGGTAAATTCTGCAGAGACGAGTCATAGCTGGGAGAAGTCATCATAGTGATCTGGGCCAAAAGGAAAAAAAAACAAGAGGAAGACGACCACTTCTTCCTGCTGGTTCCTGGTCCAGGCGCAGTCGGGTGGCATTGGAGCTCTATTGGTATCCCTGGAAGAGATATTAAAAAACGCTAGGGGCAAGATTTTCCCTAGAGGTCGTCCCAGCCTTTCATTCCCAGGACAGGTGGGGGGGAACACACCTTTTCACTTGTTACACTGTAGTCAGGTTTGGGGGGGGGCACATAGTTTTGCTCTTTTTTCCTTCCCCTTTTTCCTCCTACAGAGCTTTTTCTGCCCAAATTGTTACGTTACCGAAAGTTTTGCAGGAAAGTTGGGTTTTCTCTACTGTAGGGAACCCACCTAACCTAGCTAAACCCAAGCTGACTGTGGCCAGAAGCAAGGTTTTAATAAACCCTTTAAGATAATATAAAAGCGAACACAAGTACCTTAGTAAAATTTGGGCCTAGCAAAACACTTGTACAAATACCCAGGTTTTAAAAAGAAACAAAAAAAAAAATTTTAAAAAATACATTATTTTTAAATTTTTACCCAAAACCCTAAAAAAAAAAGGGCAGAAAAATTTTTCTTTGTGTCTTTTCCCACTTTTACTATAAAAATTGGGAAACAAAAGGTGGGGGAAAAATTTTTATGCCCCTAAAAAGGGGAAAAAAGATACAAATAAAAAACCCCGACAAGTTTTCCCCCGACACAGCTCACCTGACAGACAGAAAGGGTTTTTGGGCCCCAAGAGAACACTGGTTTAAAGGGTATGTTTTACAGGCATGCTGGATCCGTGTTTTAACCTAAACCACCCAAAAATTGCATCTAAAAATTGTGCAGTGTGATTTCTTTTTTAAAGTGAAACAAAACATCGCGTTTAGATGAAAATTTATCACCGATGTGCGTTTTTCTTGCGTTCTTTGGATCCGTTCACCCCAATTTTCCACAAACAATTCTTGAAACCGGAAAGACGCAGCAGGGCGGCCCCATTTTCAAATAAAGGGGCGATCCTGCTGCGCCGAAACAATCCCAAAACGCACCCGTTTTATTGGATACCATTGATGCACCGCTCTGGAATGTGTTTTTTGGATCCAACGCACCATGTGAACATTCCCTAAAACACCTTAAACCCTCTTTATACATCTGGTATCGATGGAATTCTACTGACCCACAAAATAAAGAGAACGCGTCATTAATATCACATAGAAAGTTTCCACAAAAATAAACTCCAAAAACGAGTTTTTCCCCATTCACCCTATGATTTTTTTTTTATCAATCTTACCCTCTGAAACCATTCCAATTTCTCATGTGGCCCCATGGGAAGATTAATTGCCCTCCCCTGACATAGAGGGTCATTCCTGCATCTGGAAGGGGTTCATCCAGAAGAGGATTGGGAGTGTAGAAAAGCTCTACATCCTGCTCACAATAATGCCCTGGGTTCTGCCGGTCGCAGACATTGTGGAGGGGCAGAAGGGGAGCTGGCTCTAATACACTGCACCTAAGTATTGTGATGTTAGATGGTGCAAGTACAGAAATCTCAGGTTTGGTGAATCTAGCAGCAGAGAAGTGACTGGTGGTCGGGCTGTGGAGGACTGTTTGTACAAAATGAGGAAAAGTTGATTCCCAAGTGCAATGTCAGCTGTTTTACAACATTGCTGCTGCAGCTACTGATTTCACACAAGTAGCTCCTGGTGAGATCACAGAATCCAGTTTGACACTGAAGTGCCCCACTGGCTTCTGCTTCCCACCAGATTTTTGGATAAGCGCTCTTGAAGCCTGTTGATCTTGTTAATGAATCACTTTTGCATTGAATTGTGTGCCATAGATCCAGGCTCGGACTGGCCCACAGGGGAATAGGGGAAATCATAGGTGGGCCCCTGAGCATGGTAGACCTGGAGTGGTTTTAACTGCATAAACATTCTCAGCAAAGTGCAAAAAAGCCAAGGCAATTAGATTATAGGGAGACTTCTACGATTCCATTTACAGTAGCCGAGTGTGAAATTGGGTTTAAAATAACTTCCCACTAGGCGGCCCAGACAACACTCGAACTGATGGCCAGCCCGTAAGAGTCCCACTCCACGCTGGCGGAGGCCCTAAGGCACCCCGAGGTGCCCAAGCACTGCAAGGAGCTACAAATCAATGTACGTTTAATTTTTATTTGTTTACTAAAGTGTGGATCCATAAAGTATTGTTATATTCTAACTAAATGACTTGATTATCAATACAGGTGATAAAAAGCCTGATGTTACCATTTTAACCTACAGTAAAGTTGTACGACTTAATATTCATGAGCACCATTTTGGGAGGGTAGCGCGGGAGGTATAGCGGACAGCGTGAAGAGCAGTCCGTGATCAGAGCTTTGGCCTTACTAACGACTCACACAGCGCTGCTCACTCAAGGCTTCATTATAATCCTCCATGGGGCATGTTTCTGGATAAGTTGGTGAATCGGCCGTCCAAGAAACATGACTCGCGTTATAGATGTTGGCGGCTCAACATGATTATACATTTCGGGGGGGGGGGGGGGGGGGGGGGGGGGGGGTGGGGGGGGGGGGGGGGGCCATTTAATTTTTCCCATCAATGAGCCTTTTTTGTTGATTAGCCAAAACAACACTGCGAATGTTCAGGAAGGAAAATTCTATTCTGCTTAAAGAGGCCCTAAAACACCGTATTGACTGGGGCAAGGTGTTTGAAAGATAACATGAACAAGATAAAAAAAAGTAGATCTTTATAAAAAACATCTAGGGCAGAGCCCAGTGGTGAGGAGGAGAACGAGACCTTATGGTAATAACACTAATATAGAAACAGGAAAAACCCCAATGGGTGGGAATCAACAGAGATGTGAAAGGAGGGCCAAATAAAAGTAAGACAAAAAAGGAAACGAGTTTCAATCAGGCCTACTTAAAACCAGGAGGGCAATTGAAGAGCAGCTAAACAATGTAGGGAAATAATGAAAATAATGATAAAAGGGCGAGCAAGTAGCTGAGACAGAGAAGAGTACTTATGTGCCATAAAATGAAAAACTAACCCCGCAGAACTAAACAAAATATTTTTTAACTATAAATAATCCTAAAAAGGATGAAAACAGAAAATATTTGCGCCCTTATGAAAAGTAAGTGATGGATACACATAGAGGCTATGTAGAAAGCAAACCCTATTAAACAATTTTTTATATCCACTGTATATGCCTGAAGGAGGGATGACCTTTCCAAATTATGAATGAGCAAGTAGGAGAAGAGGTAAACTACCACCACTTAAATGTTTCCTTGTCTAAAAACCCTAGTAGGAAGTGCAGCTCCGGGTTAAGAAGATGAAAAGTGTGACAAATCATCACCAGGTCCTGGACGGGTGTTAGGTGAATGTGCAAGGTGAAATGTCTATTTCACCAACCACAAGATTGCTCCTGCAGTTCCTCATAGCAACACCCCAAGATAATTCAGAGAAACTACCGGGAGGGCAGAGTGAAACCAAAATAAGGGCATAACCGAATCATGGACTGACAAAGTATGCTTGACGCTAGGAGTGTGTTCTGTGTGGGGGTCTGCGACGCAGCCCTCCTAAGTACATTGCACCCAACACTGAACAATGGTTATAAAGCTACTCTGTATAAACGTGAAATAAACATGAAGTGTCTTTCCTATCTGTAGCTGGAGAGGGGTTCATGTGAGATTTCTCCTGTGCATCACCATAATACTTACCAATTTAGAAAACCGGTTGACAATCGTGATTCATAGATACCGTTTGGGTGCTGATCCAAAACAGGCTGGTGCCTCCCAACAGGGACAGAAGGTTTTGGCTCCCAGAAGCCACAGCCGAAGACCTCTGGGACTGAACCTTTTACAGACATGGGTGAAGAATGGCGCAGCCGCTCCTTACTAGTACGGAAAGTCAGAATACTTTGTTACTCCGTGAAAGTGCCGCAACTATGCAGTTGTCAGCCCATAGACTTGTACGGCTGTCTGTCGGACCAACTTTAGAGCCAAACAGGTAAATTAGTCGCTCTGCGGGTCCCAATTTGAACCTGTCATGATTAACGATTTGTTGAACCTGGGTTATTTGTTGGTAAATACCACCCCCCGTGTTCTATGGGAAATAATAAAGACATGACAGGATCATTAAAAGTCAAACTATATTCTGGGACTGGTGCTAAAGAACGGTGTTGGTGCCCCAAAGGATTTCGCGTCAGAGCAAAAAGTGGTGCCAATATACAAAAAGGGGTCAATAAAGTGATCCTGGAAAGCTATAGGCCCGTGACGATTTTGCACCTCTGTTCTAGGTAAAATAGTATTGAAGGTAATCTAAGGAGATGCAATCCAGTGACTAACTCACTCACTGAAAAAAAAAATGTATAAAACCAACGCTCGTTCCCAGCATGAGGCTTAATGAATAGGGTTGGCCTAGTATCAGACTAAACACATCAGCAACTAAGAGTGAAGGTTAGACAAGACTGTAGGTATCGATGTAGAAGCGAAGTGCAGACCAAACTCTCGTAAAATAACACACAGCCTCTAACTACTGAGCCACATACAGTAGCAAGGTAAGGTAATGTACAAATATACAGCCTAGGCCTGTGGGGAAAAAGTGAGATGTCACTGTGGGACAGTAACTTGGTCATCAGATGATAAATAAACCAAACGGTTTGTGATTATGTACATACTCCCATACAGATCCGCCCTCTTACTACGTGGGGTCCCACAGGGTCCAGTATTGGTCCCCTAATCACCTTAAGTGTTTCCATTAATGATCTTACACATGTGTAAATGCAGACATTAGAAAAATCGATCTAATTGTCAGAAGAATGATTAACTCTCCGTCCCTGTAATCCACACAATCGATAGATAACTGTGTTATTACAAAGGTAATCGTGGGGATAATTAGTAGTGCTGCTGGGGGCAGGGAAATTTGGACAGATGAGGCATAACAACCGGATAAGCTGAAGGTTAAGCACCAGTGGAGTAACGAAATCCTTTCAATAAGAGTTACCACGTAATAAAAGGGAAGAAATGCTGAGGGACGAAAGTGGGACAAGGTAGATAAGATAGTGGATGTATATAAAAAGGGGTGTATTAATAGGGGCAAAGAAACACAAGAAGAGAACAAAAACCTCCCCCGCTCATCATACGACAGGCACCAAAACACACAACTTCTGCATCAACACAGGCAACTTGATACACACAGCACGACTCCCCATCTACAAGGCAACGTTAGCAGCACACATGGCTCAGTCTACATCAGGCACGTTGATCACACACCGGCTCAGCTACAGGCTACGTTACAACACACGACGCGCTCAGCTACAGCACAATAACATACACACACAACGGCGTCAGTCAACACAACAATAACACACAACGCTCAGCTACAGCCTCATTAAACACACACACGGCGCTCAGCTACAGCACTTTTACCAAACACACAAAAACTGCACACAACAGGCACGTTACACACACTGCACGCTCACACAGTGGCACAATAACACACAACGAAGGACGGTCACAGCTACACATCACAATCTGTCACTACAACACCAGCGGCTCAGCATAACATTCAGCGTTACCCCACACAAACCCGGCTCCGTCTTGACAGGCCACGATACACACACAACGGCATCATCTACAGGATCACTTTGCACACAGACACGAACGTGCAGCTACATGAACGGTTCACAGCACACGGCTCAGCTACATAGGCACGTAAACACAACACGGCACAGCTCTACGAGGTCCACGTGTTACTAGCACCGCGTAGACACGGGCATTTCAGGCTACATGCACGAAACACACACACGGCTCAGCTACAGGCACGTTACACACACACTGGCTTTGCTACACGCACGTTACAACACTTGACACACGGCATCTTGCTACAAACGCACGTTACACACACAGTAGACGAACAGAACGGCTTTTCAGCTACAAGACGCAGCGTTACAGCAAGCAGACACTGCTCACTCTATCAACGCAGTTAGCCACACTCACGAGGCTCAGCTACAGGGCACAGTGTTACCACACACCTCGGCTTCATCTATCGAGCACGTTACACAGCAAAGCGTGCATCATCTACAGCATACGTCTACATCACAACACTTAGGCATTGCAGCATAGCTACAAGGCAAAATACACCCTCAACGGCATCGAGCTACAGGCACGTGTGTACAGCACAGCACAGTCACCATTCACAACTAACAGACAACGGGAAGGAGGATGTAACATCTCCGATAGTGTTGTGTAGTAGGTATTAAAACGCCCGTTGCCTGAGGGAGATGGCACAGGTGCGCGAGCGGAGGGAGATACAATAGCCCATAATATTCCAGGCGCGGCTCTATGATACGATACCCGGCGGGAGTCCATACGGTATTGATCCGGTGAGGGAGTAAGCACTAGCCCTGTATAGCATGAGCCGAGATGTGAGTGAGAAAGTCTAGCCTGGAGAGATCGGGGATAGGCCGGTTGTGTGATAGAACGAGCGAGTAAGCTTCGCATAGTCACGAGATGTACACGTGGGCGTGACGCACATGAGTGTACGGGCCGTCAGTGTTTAAACGTGCGTGACGTCGGAGTCGCCAGTCCGTGTTTTGTAGAAACGGGTTTCGAGAAGCAAGCAGCCGTTAGAATGGAGTAATAACGTTGCCAGTACGCTAGGATGGGCCGGTGTGATGTGGAAACGTGCCGTGTAGCTGAGTCCGTGTGTGTGAAACGTGCCAGTTAGCTGATGCCTAGTGTAGTGTTAACTTGCCTGTCGCTGAGACCGAGAGAGAGAACACTGAGCCAGAGAGCAGGAGAGCGAGAGAGGAGCCAACGTGCCAGTAGCAGAGCCCTCTGATTGTATGGTAAACGGTGCCTTAGCTGAGCCGAGTGTGAGTAACGAGCCAGTAGCAGAGCCTAGTGTGGTATGTTAATGTATCTGAGCCAGTGTGTGTAATGTGTCGCTGTAGCTGGATCCGTGATTTGTGTAACGTTGCCTGTAGCTAGCCGTGTGGTGTGTAACTTGCCCTGTAGCTGAAGCCGTGTGTGTGTAATGTGCCTGGGTAGCTGTGAGCCGTGTGAGGTAATGGTGCCTTTATCTGAGCCGTTGTTGTGTGGTTAATGATCCTGTAGCAGAACCTTGGTGTGTGTAACTTGGGGCTGAACTGAGGCCGTGGTATTGTGAGAAACGATCCTGTAAGCCTTGAGCCTTGTGTGGTGGTAACGTGCCTGGATATCTGAGCCGTGTGGTGTATAACGTGCCGTGTAGCGTGGATCCGTGTGTGTTAGTTGTGCCGTGTAGCGTGGAGCGGTGGTGTGTAATGTACTGCATCATGTTGTTATCTATGGCCCCATATTACTACACCCATAGTGTAATCATCCCAATCCTTTACTGTCCATGTCACTTTTTCCCCAGCATTTTTTTCCATTTTGAACGATGACCACCAATCCCGTATATTTTCACCCCCCATAGTCATACCCTATCAAATAATCGGATGTTAAGCCGCATCTGCCATTTCCCCATGTGCCCAAGGTCCTACCAACTAAATGTCCAAATCGGGCCATTGAAGATAACACCTTATTCCCTTAGTATTGTGATTGTGGATTAAAAGACCGGTATATACTAACAACACTTCCCCTAAATCGATAATCCGTACAGATGCAATCCAAGAGTAAGAAAGCATTAATGGAAACATTAAAGGATAACACGTGGAACCAGAAACAGACCCCTGTGGTACCCCCCAAGGTCCGCTTTAACTCCTACAGCTAACATACTCCTCTCCACTCCCGCCGCGTAAAGTAAACAAACGACCCGCAATCCCGGCTGCCTAACAACGCCACTGCACACCGTTCACCAGTCGCAGAAACCCATGGCTCAGTTCCAAGCCGCCAAGCAAGTCACAAAAAGACTTACCGAACCATATTAACCATGAATGTGGTGCAAGGAAGCCGAAAATACATTAAGTCTTATAGCAAAAAGTCAAGGGCATGCACAACCCACCACCGACAACCCCCAGCCAGCCCGTCAATGCACAACCCAGACCACCGACGCAAGCAGCATATCGCTAACACATCCCCTGCACCACCCCAAGCCAACTCTCCCGATCTTTTGAACGGTCGGCCTACGAATACTACCTTACATATAACAGATGTATAAAAGACCAGTCTACGCAACGACAAAGAAAACCATCAAACATATAACCTAGAACGATGTATGTAAAAAACATACCGTTTCCGATCAAAGTTATCCCAGGGAACACTTATTTATACCCCTAGTTGTGGTTAGGACCCAACAAATTCCTCCCCCATGATGTCACCAGTACGCTAAGACCCATAGGGGTCATCACCCCGTACATACTCACTAATGAGGCCGAAAAATCAAAACTCCACACGCCCAATTCCGGACGACCCCAACCCAACAAAACCCCACGTCCCCCGGTAGTGGATACCAAACCACCCAAACAAACCAAGTTAACACAATCGTAAACGACCTGACAGGTATCCAAATGATGGTACCGCAGGTCCTGATGCATGACCTAAATACCTGTTTAAGTAAAAAGGTCCGAAGACCCTGCCGAATCAGACACTGAGGGCAGACCAACAGTCATAGGAGGTGGACTTTACGAAAACAAAGAAGTTTGCTTACCCGTACTATTAAGGACCCGTGCGCATATCCTCCAACCCATGGTCTTTAAATGTGTCATCCCGAATGTCTGTCCGGCCTGTGCCTTCGGTGACCCAAAGCCTTCTTCCCCTTTGGGACGGCCAGCTGTTTTATGGAAAGAGCACTCTCAAACTTACAGCATCACGATGGAGGGGGGAAGCGGTGTCAGACCGGTTTTTCTAATTGGGAAGTATTAAAGGAGCATGCACATAGAAGCAAATTAGAACACACTGAAGCTGCTCCAGCACCATAGAAAGACACTTCCTGTGTGTTAATGCACGTAAACAGCAGCTTTAATAACCTAATTAACATTTTTGGGGTGCCGAAGTTACTAGGAGGCTGCGTGGCAGACCCCCCAACACATGAACACCTAGGTAAGCAATAGCTTGTCAGTCCATGATGTGGTTAAGTGGCCCTTAGTTTGGTGATCACTCTTCCACCCGGTAGTTCTCTGACACTATCGCATCTTGTGTGTAGTCTTAATGCAGGAGCATACTGTGTGTGGGAAAATATAGCATTTCAACCTTTGCCATTCCACAACAGCACCTGTCAGGGACCTAGGTTGATTTGTCCATTTTCATTCTACTTAAAACGCCGGAGCTGGAGCAGCTTCCTCCATGGTTTTTATGACAAGAAGAACATAAAAGTGGAGGAGTTATTGACCTCGTTCCTCGCTCTAGGCTCATAATAGGAATGGGTGCCATCCTGCCTCAGGCAAAATATACAGTGGATAAACAAAATATAGTAAATAGTTATCCATATTTCACAGACGGCTCGCACTACTGATAAACCAGCTCACAACATATACAAAGTGGGCAAATATTTGTTTCTGGAATAATGTCATCTTTTTGAGGAATTTTATAAAGAATCACCGCCCGTACAATCTAAACGAAAGTTTGAACGAATATAACCCATAAATTCAATTGCCCGACTAGACGGTATTCAGTCCTCCTGGAGCTTTGCTGCCGGATTATAATTAATCTACATATTTTATGTTTTAAAGTGCCTCTTCACTTGCCCTCCTCTTTGTTTATAAGTAGCTGAAACGGTTTCTTTTGAGTTTAATTTATTTCCTCGCTCGTTAACATGCTCTGTATGAACCACAATGGGGTGATTCGCCCTGTTTCAGAATTTTTATTTATTGACCGATAAGGAACTGTATCGCTCAACACACAGTGGGCGTCCAAGAAGTTTATTTATACAGATCTCCTATTGTTAATTATATTTCTGTTATATTATTACAAACACCTTGCCCCAGTTCAATACGTTTTAATGGGCCACGCATAAAGCAGCCACGCCAAAACCCATCCTAGACCGCATGCATTAGATAAAAATTGGCTCCACCACACCTCAGCTACACAGAGCAGGGGCACACATGTCCCATACACCAACATAAAATTCTTCCCGCCCTACACCCTCCGCGTTCATGATCTACGGAGGCCGCATGCACCTACTTTATCCAGGAACATTGACACGCTCAAGTGAGGCTACTGCCAAGAAGCATGAGAGTCATGAGGGCGAGTTTGTTGGTAGGTATAAGCCCACAGAGCATTCTGACTCCAGACTCTTTGCAGCTAACCCTTAACCCGCCGGCACCCTCAATTGACATTGTGCATTGAAAAATGAGACCACTTTACTTTGACACTACCCCAGTGACACTGCACCGTCTGATAAACTCACACCTAACATCTCCAACCACTCACAAAGCTAATACTCTTACCAACCCCTACAATAATACACAGAAGTCTACGCCCGCGACTAACTGGGTCCCCTCCACCCCCCATTACCCATGCCAAACTCACCCAGCGCTATAAATTCCATTTTTATCGTCACTTCCCTCCTTATCTATTCCAGCAACCTTTTCCCCACCTAATCTATATACATCTTGTGCCCTGCCAGTTGTCATAACAGACTACCCCAAATAATACAGCATACAGTAAATGCCAGTAGAATGAGCCCCAATACTCACACAAACTAGAGCTTTTAATGCCTCTTCCCTGAGAAAGAAAAAAGCAGGTAAAAACCACTCCATGTCTACCATGCTCAGGGGCCGCGCCCACCGGGGGATTCCCCTATTCCCCTATGGGACCTAGTCCAGGGGTAGGAGAGGCCCTGGGATCTATGGGCACACAATTCAATAGCAAAAGAGGTTTTAGCATTAACAAGGATCAAACATGCTAGCAAGATCGCTTAACTGGTCCAAAAATCTGGTTATGGAAGCAAAGCCAGTTGGGTCACTTCAGTGACAAAAACTGGATTCAGTGGATCTCACCCGGAGCTAGACTTGAGATAAATCAGTAGCTGCGACAGCAGCATAAGGTAGTAAAACAGGGCAAGTCCAAATTGCGCTATTCGGTAAACAACCATAACCACAAAATTGAAACCAACACACCTCCCCAGGGCGGACCCCTCCCCCCCGCCCCAACTCTAGCAGCTTAGTCTAATGCCGCACCACCGAGAATAACAATAACTAAGCCCAATCAATCCATCCCAAAACATATGTGCAGAGAAGGAAATGAACGCCGCACCCCAACAGCCCCACCCCCATAGTGGACGTGACTCCCTTCCGCCCGCCCTTGCAAAAGATAATACAGGCATACGCTCAAATTATCTACGCACGGGACCCAATCCACTACGAGGGAATGTCACCCCCATTACCAGGCAATCAGGAATGACCCTCTAAGGTCAGGGAGGGCCTATTAAATCTTCCCATGGGGCCACATTAGCACAAAGTGGGAATTGGTAACCGAAGATTTACCTCAAGTCTCCCCCCCCCCACATACTGTGACCATTTGTGCAGCCCTGCACGATGAATAAATGTTTGTGTCGCTATTAACAACTATAGAGATATATTCCCCATACAACATGCACATAGCACATACCAAGTCCATCTAACAACAATACGATAAGAATTTACCTAATGTCCTCGCGAACCCCGACACCCACCCGCTCAGAACCCGTCTTTAAAACGGTTATGTAAAATCCTTGGCCATCAGAACTCCGCATTTGATCGTAATTCACCCCACCCCCCCCCGATACGGCCTCTGCTGTATCCACCCATTACCACCACTCCCCCGTTTATCGAGAATTATCCAGAGATAAGCTGGCAGTCAGAGGATCGCACCGCTATAGACGAGAGTGAAGCATAAGGGCGACAGGTCGGTGACGTCTTTTACGGGATCAGAGAGATTGATTGATGACTAATTGCGCTGTCACGGATCCGAGAGGACGCAGAGGTGACAAACGGCAGACAACGTGATCACTCTTATCTGAACAGCAGGATGTGACCGGATGATTGGCACCAATTCGCTCCCACCCCCAGGCCCCCATCACGGCAGGGCCCTGAAGGATTTATCTTGAAAAGTGACATAAAGCACGGATTCCAGACGTAGCCTTTTTGTGAGAGCATAGCCTTAGCCATGTACTACTATAGACCCAAAAACGCTCTGTCTGTCCGGTGAGCAGTTTTCCATGGGGATAACCTGGTAAAGTCAGGGTTATTTGACCGCGCTAATTTACAGCCATTTTATATACCCTAAAGCACGCTTGTCCACCTACGGTCTTAATAGGGTAGCGCACCAAAGAGCAACCCGTCCGAAACTTACGACTCCCCTATCTTCCTTTCCTCCCTCCCCCTCTCCAACTCAACATATTCGCAAGGAACAAGTGTTTGAAAAGACATTATTACCCCTAATACCTCTACCAAGAAGGCCAGACTAATAACCCCACTACAAAAAAAAAAATATAATAACCGATAGAACCCCCCAATTTAACAAATACCCCTTAATGCGTACATACACTTCCCCAGTAACCCCACGTTTACCAAATATAAATTCTTTTGTTCCTGATCGAACACTCAACCCTATGGGCACGATGCCCCCCGTTGAGCTACATTGTCGCCGCCAGTCGAGCGATAGGGGAAGGCTGATAGATTATAGTGAATGTGAACTGCGGCATATATACCAGATTCGCTTGGAATCTACACGCATCACCAACCTAGGCCGCTCACTTCAAATACTGTTCATTCCAGAGTAGCCCAGAGGGAGGTCGCAGACAGCTAGGCAGTAATTCTTGCCCCCTGCGCCCGGACGGTACAGCTGTCATCACCCGTCAAGATGCCCCCTTCGTCGACCTGACAACATGTGATAACTCCTGAATCCAGTAAGAACCCCACCCCTGCACCATTAGACTCATCATTTACTTGGCCGCCCACAATTGACCACAATCCCGCCATCTCTGTGAATATTTGTAAACCAACCACCTACTATACACCGTCACCCACACGCTCACCCCTGGCTCGTACTGCCTGACATTGCGCCATTACACAGGTAAACCAGCAATGAAGACGATTGGGTCGACTTCCTTCTTGTGATATTTTTGTCCATTTGTCCCATATCAACAAAGGATGATGTTACTGCCCAGCTAAGGACTCGACTCTGCGAGTAATTGTACCACAAAACAACTAAGAATTCCCTCACTTTTCCAGTAGGCTTCTATTTAATCAGCTAAAACTCACACGTGCTATAAAGCACCCTGCACAGCCAGCATAGCACACCCCTACCTCCCACATGCTCTGGAAGGCCATGAATAAATGACCCCATCCATGCTGCCTTCATTTCCAAACGTGACGCCACCCATCATTGAGAAACGACATCTTGACATCCTCACCGGCGCCTTCAGAATAACAAATGAGGTGCAACCTCAGGCCGGTAGAAAAGAAGCCACGAAAACACAAACCACCATAAACCATACCTTACCTCCTACCACAACATCCCTCCACAGAAGTCCACACCAACAGCATGCAGGACGCTTGTCGCGACCTCTTCTTCCTTCGGCTGCACAGTCGCAATGTCAGATTGCCAGCTGTGTCGGCCGTCGGAGAAGCTGCAGCATATGATGCACAATCAACGCACCACTGTCCACAGCACTAAATACCAGTGCATACCAAATAGTTTGCTGAAGGCTGCCGCTGTCCAGAAAGTGCTGAGAGCCATCAGTCTATAACCCCGAGCCACAGGCTGGGCCTACGAGCGATACTAGTAGTATGGGTCCTGGGCAATTGAAGTAGGCCCCTCGTGCTGTAACAATGGCCCAGGTCTGCTCTATGTTGGATGGATCTAGAATAGCGAAACCAGAGGAGGGTTTTGCGTGCAGATAGACATGGATCGTCTGTTAGTGTTGTACTCTGAATCCCGTTGATGCCTTGCATACATCTGCAACAGAGTGGAGCGGAGATGTGGCTTGCGCAATGTTGATAGAAGGGCCATATGAATATGTGTCAGAGAGGCAAGACTGAGCCCCACACCCCGCGATGCTGCCATTAAAATCACAGAGGGGCGACAACCCAGTTAAAACTTGTAGAACCCTATATTTACTCCCCCTCCTTAAAACCATCCCACCTCTATTGGGTCACCGGGGGTAGTACCCGCGTATACTCAGTTCACGGTCAGACCCCCGAAAGATAAGATGGCAGCCCCCGGCAATCCCAATTTTCCCGCCTGTCATTTATGCCTTATCCGACTCCTGGTGACGCTGATTCCCTCTACTCCCACGCTCTTCCCCCCCTGCCACAACACCCAACATGTGTTATGCCCCGCCCCTGGCCGCATCATCATTTCGCAGTGCTCGCCGGCAGTCAAACCACATCCTAAAAAGGAACCCAGCGCAGCGAATCCCCATCCCCATTTCTCCCAATGCGCCAATCACAAGAAACCCTTCCACCCACACCCCGCTACCGAATTAAGCGGCCCCCGGCCTCTTCCCAGTTCCGCCAGTCTCAGTGCAATCCCCCCTCGTCGCGCATCATGAAAATTTTACCCATCTTCATTATTTTCACATATATCGCCCCCCGAGAACAGTCCCGTCCACATCAAGTTCAAAACTCAACATCGACCCCACATCACCATCTATTAGCTCAAAGGTTGGGAACTGATAGGCCAAGCATAAAGATCAATTGAATTGTGTTGTCAGCAGGTTGGTTTTCCCCCGCACAGTAATTGCAGCAACAGAGAATGTAAGAATTGCAATGAACTGGAAAGCCTGTGAAGAGGTGATCCATCCTGGAAAAGCATCATAACCAAGCAAACCCCTCACACTACATACATCCATCGCCATTACATTCCAGAGATCAAGTCCAACATGCTCACAGGCACCCCACCACCACACCTGCACCTCTCCAGAAGATTAGAAAACGAGGCCAAATCCTATCCCCTCAATTCCTGAACAAGAGACTGTGTCGTAATCAGTATCAAAGCACGAACAAATACCCTAGTCCACCTTGTCCCGATCTGTGAGAATAGTCAGGGTATACATTTGCCTTTTCACAGTCAGTGGCATAATAAAAAGACCCCATGAATATGAAACCCGCCACTTATCAGGAAAAATTACTATATAATTATTTTTCCTGACAGGGGGACACTCCATCCTCGACCTAAGAACCATTTAATAAACCGTCTCAAAAAAAAACCTTACCGCAGCAAGTGACCGCATTCGACCCACACTAACCTGCTACAACCCGCACGCCATAATCGATAATATTGTGAACACCGCAATAGTCACAACACACTAAGAAGCAATAACTCCCTGGCATGAACAGGTTGGAGCATCCCCTGCATCCCAAGGTGCAAAATGCCGATCCACAGGGTTGTGGCTCCCCATCTATCTGAATCTTAATGCCGCTCATTAGGTTGGCTCCCCAGCTTACAGTAAGCATAATTGCGCGATGGCATATAAGGTTGGCATGCTCTGCTTTCCCAATCATATTGCGCGGAAAAAAAACATCAGGGTTTGGCGTTTGACAGGGGCACTCGGCTGTCCCACCAATATCAAAAAGTCCCCTCTTGGAATCTTAAGGTTAAGATAAAAAAACGCCCAGACGAAACATTTCACTTCTGGCTTTTTATTGATGATAGACACCCCAAAATACGGGCCTTTGACAGGTAAGACTGGGTTGTTCTTACAGAACAGAATAAGAACTATGTAGGCCCCTCCCGGATATTCATAGGACACTAAACATTAATCTCCTGAAGCAGGAATGATGTTTTAGCCTGAATTACTTGCTTCTGTACCCTTTCCCCTACAATGGGGAACCCTCAAGGGTGCCCCATCTTGCCTTTTCTGTTTAACCTGGCTATTGAGCCTTTAGCGCGCTCGGTGCTCTATTCATCAGGATGCCTCATTTGAGGGAAATCGCCCCATCCCCCCCTAGTCGCCCAAAAGCATGAAGGTCAAACCAGATCATCCCCATACCAATAAGATGGATCATGCCACAAAGCACCCGGAAAACATACTAGCGGTACTCCAAACTCATCAAGCAGATGAAACGTGGTGTCATTAGAATCGCACCTTCTTACAGGTCAATTCTCCACTTAACGAAAACAATGAGAAAAAAACCATGGATGAGGAGGGATCCAACTTATGACATAACCCGAAAAACGTTAACGAACAAACACGTTACCCTCGCCCCTCTCCACACTAAGCACCATATAGTTGCCGAAAAACCCTCACACACCTACCATCCCCACAACTCTTCCCACCAACCACTGGTTCACCAAGGGACAAAACGACCCCCTCGTCGCAGGCGATAACCACCCCAAAAACACACATCCAACCCCCCCTAACCACTCACCCAACCGAAGCAATTACGCTTCATCATCGAACACATTCAACACCAACTCAAACCCAAATGGCTCACACCCCCCCCACGTCAGAACATAAATCTACCACTGTATGAAACCCCCAAAACACATGTGGTTGCCAGCCCATACCGTACCCAGCTTACTAAAGAACAATATGCGCACTCATGAGTAGGAAGGGAAAAACGCCGCTCACTGAGCTCGTACTGGGAAAGAGCCCCGCGCAGTACCACAGACAGCCCTGCTACCCTATACCTACGCTATACGCACTGATCGTCGAGCTCAGCCGAGGTAATTAAATTCCTCTAAGGTTGCATTACCAGACTAAAACACAAACAATAACAACAATGGTAGATACCAAAGTCCACCAAGAAACGCTTTTCCGAACACTCTCCCCAATTCCAGTCACCCTAAGCAAACAAATCCTTTACTGATGTGGGCCCCGGCGCTGAATTTTAATCTCAGTTCAGTTGGCAATAAACACCAAGTGAGTTGGTAAAGAAAAGTCCAAGAACACCAACACCTCACGAACCCCTTCAGATTTGTAGCAGACGTGTCAGTCCAAACTTAACAGCCCAACCCTTCGCCTGACCACGCATTCCACACCCCATAAGACCCATGAAACTCCTAGCTCTCATCCAGCATGCCAGATTCTAAACAAATACTATTATCTGAGAGGCAGGTATCTAGCCATACTTTTGAACCCCCTGCCTATATACCAAGAACCACCCAAGCATCTCACCCAAGTTGCTCCCATTCCTCATGCCAGTATCCTGCCCCCATCACGTCTCAGGCCTCCTTTCCAATCACCCTGCTAACAAGCAGCGTAGTCGCCGACTGTCAGCGAATCTCCCACAGTTCTCTGTGATCTCCGCCCGACCGAAAGACAAAATCTGGACGTACACGGTGTTAACTGAACCAGAGGGGATCACACAGCTACGTAAAGATACTTGTGCATGCGCCCCGCAAGAGTAAGACCCGAGCTACTGACGCCTAAATTATCGCCCTGGTAGCCCCATCCTGGAGCAAACTCCCCAATCATGACAACCCAATTCCAACATGTGCTAATTGGCCTCCTTGCAAGACCTAGCCCAGCACTCACAAATTATCGCGCCAATGGAAAATCCGCCAAATATTGCCCCCCCCCCCTGCCCGACACAAAATTACCATTCCACATGGCCTAGAAATGAGTCCCCCCCGCCGACACCAACATTACCACCACCAGACGCCAGGTACCGTTGCCCCCAATTGGTTTAGACAGTATGCGACCTTACGCCCCTCTCTCCATGTCCTCAACTAAGTACCAAGACCCACTCGGCTGTAACACAGACAACTATAAACCCTGCAGACATATTAATTCTATAAGTCTACAAAATATTCCGTTACTGAGTAAATGGAGCTCCGGATGAAACTCGCCAAGAAACCCATTGTAAAGGTATGGGGCAACAGGTGACATGTGTCGCGAAAACAAATGCAAACTCAATCCTTCTGTACGAGCATCGGTCGCAAAGCAAGCCTAAACCGTTTATATACGCAATGGGGGCCCCCTACTTGAAATATCGTATGGAAAAACGAGGAATCAGCAACCAGTTCGTTGTAACTACTTAGATTCCTGCCACAGCAAATGATGTAAATATGGACATGGAAAAAGCACATTAGTAGTAGGTTTCAGACTAGTTTATAAAGGGAAAAGATATATCTTGCAAGGCCCGGAGGACCGAAAAAATGACGCCTCAAAAAACATACTTGTTAATGATGCACGCACCAGATAGTAAGCGGGAAATAAAATCCTGGATGGAATACACAGAAGGGAAGATTTCAGATATATGTTGTGTATAATAAGTGAGCGATTAGCCTGTTTTGTGTTGTTGTGATTTTGTGTAAATAGGACAAAGTTAGCTCACCTCAGCAGTTCATAACTACGCCTACAGTTCTCTTACAATTATGACAACATGACCAACTATCACAATGTATGAAATATGGCAGTGTAAATTATTACCAGACATGCAATAAGCTATTTTATAATGTTTAATAGCAACGGGGTATTTCATTAATCGCTTCATATAGATTGTGCCCCATAACCCACCCCCCCCACCCAAAACCCCGATAAAATTTTCCCATACTCCCGATTAACCCCCACCCCCCCCCCCACCCACCCACCACCCCGGCCCCGCCCCCAATCAACAGTGTTCCAGCAATCCTATGGCTCGCACATTACCAAACCACGTGCCCCCACTCCGCCATCTCTACCCACACAAAGGCCTGCCACCCACCCCTAAACTTGAGTACGCCTCCTTCGCCACACTCCCAGAACAGAGCACTATTACACCAGAAGTTTGTTCAGCACATATGTACAACACCCTGCGTGCAGTGCGTCAAGCTAAAAGCGTATTGAAGTTAATTCCCGGCCTACAGCCCGGTTAATACAACTACCCCAAACCTCAAGAATTACATTGGCAGTAGCTTCTCTAAATGTTGACTAATGTAATATCCAGGCATCCACAGGCCCCTGACAAATAAGAAGAAACATGACAGTCTCTTGCCTTACCAGGTCCGACAAGAGACTAATGGGAAGCACATCATCTCCTACCACCTGGATAGGTGGGTGAGACGTAGACGACTACAAGAGAAAACCATCTGGAATCCCGGTTATTTGATGAACACCTTGCCTGGTGCTACTTACTACACCCCATATCCGATGTACTTGGAAGGCAAGCCAAACTGGATTCAAGTGTCCCATGTGAGTCCTCCCGAGAACGAAATTTCTCACTCAACTGGCACTCCACACATCCCCCCCCCATGTTGCGGCCACTCTGGAGAGTGAAAGGCCGTAAACCAAAGACGAGACAAATTCCTGGACATACCTGTCTGAATCTAGATCTACACTGCCCAGAAAAGCATCAGGTACAGTTCTCTCTCCCCCTCCTCATCGCACACCCCCATGCAACAACAATCATGCAACAGCCGAGTCAGAAGCCTCACCCCAACCAGCAGGCACAGATAACATGTAGACCCTTGTCCAATCACAAGGGTGTCCCCGGTAATAGGAGTCCCAATAACCATAAGTTATCGTGTAAAAGATCTCACGAGACTAGGTAGTAACATGACATGATTGCAAATAGACAAAAGACCGACACAAACTCCCAGATTACGGGTGTTCCCAGGCAACCGGCCGTGTCGGGTCGCGAGGAGCACACCCGCAACGCCGCCGGCGCCACCGCTCACGCGGCCGGAGCCCAACAGTCCCTCGCTCGGGGCCGGCGGGACACCCCGGCACTTGCTAGGGGTCCCACTTTACCCTCGCGCACGCTCCAGTCTGTGTTCCCTGGCCACGCTCCTGCTGCCAGCCAGGCACGCGCGCCCCCTAGTGCGCTTGCGCGGCACTTCAGGAAAATTTAAAGGGACGGTGCGCCGGTGATTGGTCTCACCGGCACTGACCCTAATATAAGCCCTGCCTCTTTCCCTAGCACGATGCCAAAATCGATAGTGCCCTGAGTCCTATAGAGGAAGCGTACCAGGATAGTCTAGTTTTTTCAGTCTTGTACCGATACCATCTGCCTCCATCTCCTAGAGCCACTGAATCATTGCCGCCTGTCTCGACGCTCCTCTGCCTGTCCCCAGAACTACGAATCATGCCACCTGCACTGACCTTCCTGCCTGTGCCCCACTACAAGCCTGCTATCACGATTCTGTACCGCGCAACACCCTCTGCCACCGCAAGCAAACTCCACGTCAGGGATAGCACCTGGTAGTTAAATCCGCCACAGCAATCCACCCCGCTTTGCGACGGGCTCAGGTGAAAACCGGGGGTACCATACATAGACTCCGCTCCCTGGCGTGGCTTACCCATTGCTTGTGGGTTCCCAGAGGATCCACTACCATATCTGCTACAGTCGAGCGTCTCTGACATCACCACCATCATGGCCCAACAGTCGAAGCAGATCGCTCAACAGGCACAGCAGCTCAACCAGCTGTCCTCTATGATGCAGCAGCTCCTTGCTTCACAGCAGCAGCAATCGGCTGCCGTGGCGCCTTCTATGGCAGTCGCTCCAGGGATGTCTGCCGGTCCTAAACTCCGGTTGACCCGAAAACCTGCAGGGGCTTCATCACCCAGTGTTCCCTCCACGTGGAACTTATGGCAGGACAATTCCCGTCCGAAAGGTCCAAGGTAGCCTTCGTGGTCAGTCTTCTCTCTGGGAAAGCCCTGGCCTGGGTGACCCCCTTCTGGGACCGAGGCGATCCGGTCCCTGCTGATCTAGTGACGTTCCTGCAGGAGTTCCGCAGCGTCTTCGAAGAGCCTGCCTGCGCTTCATCTGCCGAGACTGCTTTACTGAATCTCCAGCAAGGGAACTCCTCCGTTGGTGACTACGCCATGCAATTCCGCACACTTGCTTCAGAACTGTCCTGGAATGATTCAGCCTTGTGCGCCACCTTTAAGAAGGGCCTCTCAAGCCAGATTAAGGATGCCCTCGCCACCCGGGACCCTCCGTCTTCCTTAAGCGAGCTCATCCACCTGGCAAACCGGATTGACATCCGTTTCTCGGAGAGACGCGAGGAGCTCCGCCAAGAGCGTGAACCTATCCGAACCCGTCGTCTACCCCGTCTTGCACCGGTGTTCCTTCGGCCTTTTCCAGAACATTTTCACCGGCAGAGAGAAACTATACCATCGGGGATCGGGTGCTTCTGGCCATTAAGCTCGCTCTGGAGTAGTGGCGCCACCTCCTGGACGGTGCTCGATATCATGTGAAAAACTACCAGACCGCAGAATCTCCTTTACACCAGTCAGCGCAACGTTCAACCCGCGCAGGCAAGATGGTCTCTGTTCTTTGCCGGTTTCAATTATGTTATCCATTTCGACCGGAGAGAAGAACTTTCAAGGCCGATGCCCTTTCCCTTTGCATCTGATGTAATGGAGAAGAGGAGGCTGTTTCTCGGCACATCGTACCTCCGGAACATTGATATTGCAGAACCCATAGCCCTTCAATTACTCCGGGTAAGACGTATTTGCGCCCAGCACTCCGGCTAAGGATTCTGAAATGGGGCCACTGCTCCCGTATTGCTGGACATCCGGGGGTGCGGAAGTCTCGTGCATTGATCTTGCGGTTCTACTGGTGGCCCGATCTCGCTATGGATGTGAAAGATTTCGTGGAAGCCTGTACCAGCTGCGCCTGCAATAAACCCACGGCCTCAAACCGTGGGTTTACTCCAGCCTCTGCCGGTTCTTAACAGTCCCTGGGGCCACATTGCCATGGACTTCATCACCGATCTGCTTCCCTCTGACGGTAATACAGTTATCTGGGTGGCACGACCGTTTTTCAAAAACGGCACACTTCATTCCCCTGCCTGGTCTACCTTCTGCTCCTCGACTCGCCAACCTATTTTTTAAACATATCTTCCGTCTGCATGGACTTCCCCTCCATATTGTTTCGGATCGGGGAGTTCAATTTGCCTCAAGGTTTTGGCGAGGCCTCGGCTCTCTCCTACAAGTGGAAATGGACTTTTCTTCCCCGTACCACCCACAATCAAATGGGCAAGTGGAGAGAGTGAACCAAGTCTTGGGTACCTATCTCCGCCACTTCGTATCCGCAAGACAAGATGATTGGTCCGGTCTATTGCCATGGGAGGAGTTTTCATATAATTCACTGGACTCTGATTCATCGTCTTCGGTCGGATCCCCGCCCCCCCTTCCCTGCCCTCTGCCTCCTCTGATGTCCCTGCGGTGGATAGTCTGGTCCACGACCTGTCGTTTGGAAGGAGACGCGTCAATCTCTACTCCAGGCCTCGGCTCGCATGAAGGCCCAAGCGGACAAGAAAAGAAGACCCCCTCCTTCATTTGTCCCAGGGGATACGGTATGGCGGTCTGCCAGGTATGTCCGCGTTAAAATCCCCAGCTACAAGCTGGGTCCCGGTTTTTAGGCCCCCTTTGAAATCTCGGGCATCAACCGGGGGCCAAAAGTCGGCCCCCCTCTATATGCGCATCCCCAAAACCCTTCCATGTCTCTTTAAAAACCGGTATCCATCCGGTTCTCTCGGTTAGGGTTCCCCTTTCCCCCGTAGTGACCCCACCAAGTTTTTGCCATAAAAGAAATTTTGGCTACGAAACGGTTAGGGGGAGCGATTTTTTTTGGTCAATGGAAGGGGTTTGGGCGGGGAAAAGGGTAGGGGACCCGGGAAAGGAAAATCCTGTACGGGGCCTTATCGAGGTTTATGGGGCCAGAAAAGGGGGGGGCCAAAAGGGGGGGGTACTGTTGTGTGTCCCCGCACCCGTTGGGTGAGGCCAAAACCCGCAACGCCCAGGCTTGCTGCGGCGGTGCCGCGCCCCGCGTCGGGTGCGGACACCCCCGGGATTTCTAATCGTTTACCCGCATACTCCCGTTTCCGTCCCGGCGCACCCCCTGCTGCCCCGGGGGGGTAGCGCCGCCCCCTAGAGCGGGGCCGCGGGGCCTTTGGAAATTCCCCCCGGGCCCGACCCCATTTTAAACCTTTCCCCTTCCTAGCCGTTGCCCAAACGAAGATTCCAGGGGTGTTTGTTTCTAGGGTACCGTACCCTTCTGCCTCGTCTCTTGACCCCAAAACTTGCCCCCCTGTCCGACCTTCTGCCTGTCCCCCCCTTGAACCCCTGCCGCCCGCACTGACCTTCTGCCCGTCCCCGATACGAGCCTTTTCCTTCTGTACCCCGAACACCGGTGCCACCGCAAGCAAGTCAGTCAGGGGGAGCGATGGTAGTAAATCCGTCACAGCAAGTCCATCCGCGGCGGCGGGTCTGGTGAAAACCGGACTATTAGACTCCGCTCACTGGTGTGGCTTACGCCATCGCTTGTGGTGGTTCAGAGGATCCACTACCATATCCGCTACACTCCCTATGCTCTCTGAAAACAAGGAATATCTTTAGAAATTGTTGGTATGTCCTCTACACCTACTACATGTTTAGGTCTATGTATGTGAATTCACCAGCCAAGATAAAAGGTCGTCTGGTTGTTCGCCCAAGGAAACATATGGGATATAGTAAATGGTGTGAATTCCAGCACAAGCCAAACTCGATCCAATAAAACAGACAAAATTTATTCAAAAGAGTGATAAAAAAAATGCATAAAGATAGCAGGTGTAAGACAATGACAGTCTAAAAAGACACAGGCAAAAATGCACTAACACATTTCAGGCAACTCAGATCACGCCCCCTTACTCATAGCAAACACAATCTGCAAATGACATACACTAAAATATATCCTAAATTACAAGTGCAGACCAAAATTAAGAAATTTCAAGTTTAATGAATAACAGACTCGTATTTCCGCTTACCTTTCCCAATGCGAGAGGGGCGCAGACTGCCAAACAAATTCAGCGTTCCGGAAGCAAGAGATCCCGCGTACGGACATGCGCAATTTCGCCGATTGGAGTGGAGTCTGGCAGAAGGGGTGCGCAGTCGCATTGAGCAGCGCTGTACTATACTAGGAATAGATACAAATGTTTTACACAGAATACAATTACCTTATAACCATTGTTTCCACTAAAGGACAAGTGAATAATAAGCATAAGTCAATGCAGAAAAAAAAATAATATTAAAAACAATTTCTAAATGTTACACAAAAGAAAAAATACTATTGGAAAAACAAAGAACCCATTTTTCCCAAAAAGATTGAGACAAAAATATCCTCTAATGATAACACAGAATCTCACGTTTAAGATGAAGCCCATTGGGAGCAGCAGTATTGAGCATAACAATCCAGTCTGCCTCTCCATCTCTGAGACCGTACAATATCCCCACCTCCATTTAACCGATTAACACTTTCAATGACACAAATGTTAAGCGAACTATAGTCACAACCGCGGCATTGAATAAAGTGGTTAAATCCGACTTATTTTTGTGAGAGGTGGGAGAGAGGTCATTGACATGCTTGAAAAATCTGATTTTTAATTTTCTTATTGTGCTCCCGACATAATATAAACTACAAATGGAACAAGAAGCCAAATACACAACATGATGTGAATTGCAGTTTAAAAACTGCTTGATCTGGAACGTTGTCCTGTCTGATGTATCAAAGAATTTTTTACATTGGTTTGCAAAAGTGCACGTGTGGCATGAACGTAAGCCGCACTTACAAAAAACAAATATAGGATATATGGGAGATACAGACTGTAGAAACACTACTATAACATTGATTATGGAACATACTAATGTGTCCTGTGATAGGAAAGGAAAATAATAAGTGTGAAAATGTAACCAGAGAATTGTGTCATAAATTTAATTTCCAGATATTTTTTGCAGTAATTGTAGGAAAAATTCACAATGACATTTTACTGCATAATAAAATCTGCATAAGGTTTGGTGCATCAGGGAAACAGTGCAGATACAAAAAGGGGAAAAGAATGCTAAACTAGTCATCCATTGCTGATTGGTACTGTTAGAATTTTTTCTTATACAGAGTATGATTCTACAGGGGGCATGTATAGTGACTGGATATACTACGGGGGGATGTATATGTGAATGGCTACTTCGGGGGGCATGTATATGTGACCGGATACTACGGGGGGCATATATATATGTGACCGAATACTACGTGGGGCATATATATGTGACCGAATACTACGTGGGGCATATATATGTGACCGGACACTCCGGGGGGCATGTATATGTGACTGGACACTACGGGGGGCATATATGTGACTGGTCTATGGGGAGCATGTATATGAGAATGGCTAAATTCGGGGGCATGTAACTATCCAAGAAGACCCTTTCATACTGACTAGAGCTACATTCAGACTACAAACTACAAGGGTTTTATTTCTACTACAAGGGCCTATGTAAACTCCACACTCCTAAAGGAAGCGCAATAACTACCTACTAGGGTCCTAAATCCATGCCTATTTGGGGAGGCCTATATTTTTACCTATGTACTAGTGGGGGACCTGATACCTACCCAATTTGGGTTTACTATAAATTAGTACTTAATGGGGGCCATGAGTGATTATATATGTATTTTTATACATGATAATGCTGACCCAAGAGCTGAAAATCAGTCCCGCAGTTATATAATAAAGGTTACCCATACTTATACCCTAAATGAACAGTATGCAATTTATTGTATTTTTAGGTGCGTGTGATTCTAAACTTCAGCTCCCCCTAAACCCACCCCAAATAATACCCCCATTGGGCCGTGGAAAATTGTCTTGGATAAAACTGGTTCTTGTGAAAAAAGGTTGGGGGACCACTGCCAGAGAACACAGATCAGGAGGTGAAAGTTAGACATTTTTCCATTTTATTTTTAAAAAAAGACTCATTTAGAAAATTAATGGCAACAACACTTCTCAAAACATTTGGGACAAGGTAACAAAAGGCTGGAGAAGTGGTGCTTATGGAAAAACAGCTGGAGGTCCAATTTTTAACTAATTCTGTACTTAAGGGGGTGCAGTGAGCCCTAACTGGAACCAGCCACTGTCCCGCCCTACTTTTACGTGCTGGAAAGGGGGCAGAGAACTGGGCGAAGTCCCTGTCGCCCAAGTGTGGGGGCCCTCAAAGGGGAAAAAAGTAA
>JAODAL010032425.1:0-46948 GCA_025379985.1 Phyllomedusa bahiana
TGGGGGGTAGCTTTGGGGTTTTGGGGGGTGTTTGGGGTGCGGGGGTTGGTTCGGGGGTGGGGGGGGCGGTTTGGTGTGCGGGGGTTTTGGGGAGTGGGGGTGGGGCGGTTCCCGTGTGCGGTTTTGGGGAGCTGCGGGTGCGGTTTGGGCAGCGCTGGTGTGCGGTTTGGGGCAGTGGGGTGCGGTTGGCGGTGCTGGTGTGCGGCGGCTGTTCCTGGTGTGCGGTTGGTGCAGCTGCTGGTGTGCGGTCGCTGTTCCTGGTGTGCGGTTGGTGCAGCTGCTGGTGTGCGGTTGCTGTTCCTGGTGTGCGGTTGCTGCAGCTGGTGTGCGGTTGCTGTTCCTGGAGTGCAGCTCCTGGAGTGCGGTTGCTGCTCCTGGAGTGCGGTTGCTGCAGCTGGTGGGGGTTGCTTTTTTGGGGGTCCAGCTGCTGGTGGCGGTTGTGCAGTGGGGGCGGTTGTGTTCCTGGGTGCAGCTGCTGGGTGTGCGGGGTTTCAGCGCTGGGGTACGGTTGCGCTGCTGGTTAAGGTTTTTGTTCCCGGAGTGCAGCTCTGGTGTGCGGTTGCAGGTCCCCGTAGTCAGCTGTGGTGTGCGGTTGCTGTTCCTGGGGGTGCAGCTGTGGTGTGCGGGTTTCTGTTCTGGAGTGCACTGTGGTGTGCGGTTGCTGTTCCTGGAGTGCAGCTGCTGGTGTGCGGTTGCTGTTCCTGGAGTGAAGCTGCTGGTGTGCGGTTGCTGCAGCTGGTGTGCGGTTGCTGTTCCTGGAGTGCAGCTGCTGGTGTGCGGTTGCTGTTCCTGGTGTGGGGTTGGTGCAGCTGCTGGTGTGCGGTTGGTGATCCAGGTGTGCGGTTAGTGCAGCTGCTGGTGAGCGGTTGCTGGAGCTGGTGCTCGTGTGCTGTTGCTGGTGTGCGGGTTCTGCAGCTGGTGTGGGGTTGCTGTTCCTGGAGTGCAGCTGCTGGTGTGCGGTTGCTGCAGCTGGGTCGTTGCTGTATGGTTGCGGTTGCTGTTCCTGGGTGCTGTGTGGGGTGGGGGTGGCGGTCCTGTAGTGTAGTGCTGGTGTCGGTTGCAGGTCCCGGGTGTACTGCTGGTGTGCGGTTTTCAGGTCCCGTAGTGCATGCTGGTGTGCGGTTGCGGTCCCGGGGTGAGTGCTGGTTTTGGGTTGCTGTTCCTGGGTGCAGCTGCTGGTGTGCGGTTGGTGCAGTGGGTGGGTTGCTGTTCCTGGGGTGAGTGTGGGGGGCGGTTGTGCTACTGGTTGCGGTTGCTGTTCCTGGAGTGCAGTCTGGTGTTTGGTCGGTTTTTTTTTTTACTTTTTTTTTTTTCGGGTTGCTTTTTTGGAGTGCAGTGCTGGGGTGCGGTTGCGCTCTGGTGTGCGGTTGCTGTTCCTGGAGTGCAGCTCCTGGAGTGCGGTTGCTGTTCCTGGAGTGTGCTGCTGGTGTGCGGTTGCTGCTCCTGGAGTGCGGTTGCTGTTCCTGGTGTGCAGCTGCTGGTGTGCGGTTGCAGGTCCTGGAGTGTAGCTGCTGGTGTGCGGTTGCAGGTCCTGTAGTGCAGCTGCTGGTGTGCGGTTGCAGGTCCTGGAGTGTAGCTGCTGGTGTGCGGTTGCTGTTCCTGGAGTGCAGCTGCTGGTGTGCGGTTGCTGTTCCTGGAGTGCTGCTGCTGGTGTACGGTTGCTGTTCCTGGAGTGCTGCTGCTGGTGTGCGGTTGCTGTTCCTGGATGCAGCTGCTGGTGTGCGGTTGCTGGTCCAGGAGTGCAGCTTCTGGAGTGCGGCTGCTGCTCCTGGAGTGCAGCTGCTGGAGTGCGGCTGCTGCTCCTGGAGTGCAGCTGCTGGAGTGCGGCTGCTGCTCCTGGAGTGCAGCTGCTGGTGTTCGGTTGCTGTTCCTGGAGTGCAGCTGCTGATGTGCGGTTGCTGTTCCTGAAGTGCAGCTGCTGGAGTGCGGCTGCTGCTCCTGGAGTGCAGCTGCTGGTGTGCGGTTGCTGTTCCTGGAGTGCAGCTGCTGGTGTGCGGTTGCTGTTCCTGGAGTGCAGCTGCTGGTGTGCGGCTGCTGCTCCTGGAGTGCAGCTGCTGGTGTGCGGTTGCTGTTCCTGGAGTGCAGCTGCTGTTGTGCGGTTGCTGCTCCTGGAGTGCGGCTACTGATCCTGGAGTGCGGCTGCTGGAGTGCGGCTACTGATCCTGGAGTGCGGCTACTGATCCTGGCGTGCGGTTGCTGCTCCTGGAGTGCGGTTGGCAGCTGGAGTCTTGGTAGCGCCTCAAATGCCATTGTTGCTGCTGGAGTGCGGTTTGTCAGCTGGAGTCTGCTGTTGGAAAGCTACTAGCGCCTGCCACATTGAGTGCGGTTGCTGCTCCTGGAGTGCTGTTGCATTAAGTGACTAATGGGTGTGTTTTTTTTATTTAAATGTATAACATGTTCTGCTATGAAGTGAATTTCTTCAACCCTTTTTATAGCAAACGTGAGATAAATCTACAAAACCGATATATTCTTATGTGCTTCCAACTCTCCTACAGAACAATGTTAGCTTATTAAAAGTAAGTTTCCTCTAACTCTATAACATCTGAAGGCATTTGTTTGGGCTGTTGCATAGCAAGCGTCCATTCCTGCATCCGGTGACAGCGGCAGATCTTCTTTTTGTTTGTAGTTATCACATAGAGACCCTCCAGGCGTCTTCCTGCTTCCTGTAGATGACACATGCACACTGCCATACAGTCACCTACCTCCTGGCCCATCGAGGAGCACCCTGCCCGCTTCTTGGAGCTGGCACCAAGCAGTGATGCTGCCTCCTGGTTCTGAGAAACCAATACTGCGGATAAGTCCAGATACAATTCAGAATTAAACAGGTTACATTGGTCCTGGGAGGTAGAGGGTGGGAGGAGGAGGGAGAGGGGGTGCAATCATGAAAAACGGGGATATTTGGACTTTGTAGGGTTAACATATTGCAGAAAGTTAGTGACTACATCCACTCTATGACTATTCAGTCTCGGAGGTTGTTGTTTGTGATGCAGAAAACAATTACTCATGTCGGCTGTTGGAATTTGCTACCAGAATAAAGCAACTCGACTTGAAAGAGCATCTGTCACCAATTTTTTTAAGTTAGAACCAGCACCAGCTGATCATATATTCTCTGGAGAGTTTTTAATGAAAGGATGTAGCTCATTTTTTAGTTTCCTGCAGGGCTGTTTTTCAAAAAAATTTTTTTAATTGCGAACCAACTGGTGTAAGGGGCACAGCCATCTCTTCATCACTTGATCTATAGGTAAAAATGAGCAGCGTTATTCATTCCGAATCTGAATGCAAAGCATATTTCCTGGATCTCTACCTATTTAACATGTCATTTTTATGTCCAAGATTCTGTGCTCTTTATTAATCCTATGGGCATGAAGCTGCTGTAAAGCATCTCTCTGACTGCTGTTAAAGCAGTGCGAGCAAGAATGTCTTCCCCACAATCATATATAGAGAGAAAAATCTACAATCAGAAATAAAAAACGGTAAGAGAAAAGATACAGATCGGGCTTGATTTATAGTAAAAAAAAATAAATGCGACAATCCCTTAAGCTGAACCTCAAATAGAGGTTTATTATATAACCTACAATCACAGACCTAGTTCTCTCTATCATATAACCCTATATATCACAGAGCTACTTCTCTCCTCTATCATATAACCCTATATATCACAGATCAGCTTCCTCCCTATCAATAACCCTATATATCACAGAGCTCGTTATCTCCCTCTATAATAATCCTATATATCACAGGAGCTCAGCTTCTTCTCTATCAAATAACCAATAAATCACAAGAGCCAGCTATCTCCCTCTTAATATGAACTACTATATATCACAGAGCTCGCTTCTTCCCTCTATCATATAACCCTATAATTATCACAGAGCTCAGCTCCTCTCCTTCTATCATATAACCCTATATATCAGAGCTCAGCTTCTCTTCTTTATCATATAACACTATATATCACAGAGCTCAGCTCCTCTCCTCTATCATATAACCCTATATATCACAGAGCTCAGCTCCTCTCCTCTATCATATAACGAAATATATCACAGATCTACGCTCCTCCCTTTTATCATAAAACCCTATATATCACAGAGCTCAGCTCCTCTCCCTCTATCTTATAACCCTATATATCACAGAGCTCCGCTTTTCTCCTCTATCATATAACCCTATATATCACAGAGCTCAGCTCCTCTCCTCTATCATATAACCCTATATATATCACAGAGCTCAGCATGTCTCCTCAATCATATAACACTATATATCACAGAGCTCAGCATGTCTCCTCTATCATATAACCCTATATATCACAGAGCTCAGCTCCTCTCCCTCTATCATATAACCTATATATCACAGAGCTCAGCTCCTCTATCATATAACCCTATATATCACAGAGCTCAGCTCCTCTCCTCTATCATATAACCCTATATATCACAGAGCTCAGCATGTCTCCTCTATCATATAACACTATATATCACAGAGCTCAGCATGTCTCCTCTATCATATAACCCTATATAGCACGGAGCTCAGCTCCTCTCCCTCTATCCTATAACCCTATATATCACGGAGCTCAGCTCCTCTCCCTCTCTCACATCCTTCTCTCAGATAGGGTAGTATAAACCACTTGACGGGTTTCCATTAAGTTACATATCTGTGCCAGGTGACCCTCTACGGAGCCGGGTGCTCGCAATTGTGTACCCTTCCCCCCTTATGGACTGGAGCGCTGCTGCTTTTCTTTGAGATAAAACACAAAGCCCCCCAATGACGTCATGAACTCATGAGTCATTTTCAAGGGAAAGCCACTTTCACTTCTTCCTGTCATGATGTATTATGGAGAAGTAATGACGAGTTCCCCGCACCTATTACTGTCCATTAGGTGATATCACCCTGGATTATATAAGTGACAGCAGCACATGTTCTTCCTGTGTGAGTCATCTGACAGTAATTGCCTTGTGAGTTGGGAAAGAAGTAGTTGAAGTCGACCGAAATCCCCAGTAGTGAAACATGTGGGGATGTCAGGTTTGATATCACCAGTAGGATGGACCTCATGCGCTGTCACTAGAACCACAAGAACTTGATGCCCACCTGCTGGACACCAGACACCATAGTCCTTACTCCATGTCCAATATGGATAGTTTTTACTAATAATCAGATGTAAAGAATGTGTTTGGTAAGGGGTACATGCACACAGCAGCAGTACAATGGTAAAGTGCGGAGGGCACTCAACTCCAAATGGTCAAAAAAGGTAGGAGCAGAGCTTGACGACAGGGCAAAGTCAGTCATTTTTAGCCTTTACGATTTCTGGCCCGTACTTACAGACCGAGTATATGGTTGCAGTAAGCCCTGTTCTTCATATTTAGGATCTCACCCGTTTGTTACCCTCGCCCACGTTATGACTTTTGATGATCATACAATGGTCTTATGTTTGTGTCATGTAGCGTTAGGCCTTTTGCTCTGATGCTCACGGTGCCTTGGGACACAGGTTTGCGTTGCACAGGATGGTATCCTGGATATGTACCTCCCGGACTGGAATTTCTAGTCTGATTATGACTCATCTCATTCCTGGAGTGCAGGTTTGCATTCCGGGCATCAGGATGCTGATTGTACAACTAGTGGGCATGGTATTATACCTCTGATCCTGCAGGTATGGCACCTTACGTTCCATAGGTTGGTACTTTGGATATGTGCCGCCCGACCTGGAATTTCCAGTCTGGATGTGACGCACCTGATTCCCGGAGCGTGGGTTTGCATTCTGGGCATCGGGATGCTGATTGTACAACTTGAGGGCACGGTATTATACCTCTGATCCTGCAGGTATGGCACCTTGCGTTCCATAGGTTGGTATCTTGAATATGTGCCGCCCGGCCTGGAAGTGACGCACCTGATTCCCGGAGCATGGGTTTGCATTCTGGGCATCGGGATGCTGATTGTACAACTAGTGGGCACGGTATTATACCTCTGATCCTGTAGGTATGGCACCTTGCGTTCCATAGGTTGGTACCCTGGATATGCGCCACTCCGCTTGGGTCCGCATGTGACGCACTTGATTTCTGGAACACAGGTTTGCGTTCCAGATACCGGGATATATACCATGCAACGTAGGTGGGTGTGAAATGCTTAATATCTCTTAGGAACACGTGTCAATGATTTAACGTAATTGTTTGTCTTATACTGTATATGCATGTATGAAACACCTTATATCCTGCTATGACTAAGGGCAATTTATTGCCTGAAACGCGTCAGAAGTTTGTCTCTCTTTTGTTTTTCCATGATGTAAGATGCTTGAATAAAGGATGTTCTTTTTTTGCCATGACGCCTCAGGTAGAGCCAGTATATGGCGAGAAACGCGTCGAGTTTACTAATGAGTGTAAAAGGTTTCATAGCTCTTTTATGTAGTTTTTAACATAATAAACCTTTAAATATAGCACTTTAGATTGCCTGCAATGGCGGATTTTTCTATAGCAAGCGCCGGGATTCCATTTTCTTGCTTTGACTTGTAGTTCCCGTTGCTACATTTTCTGCAGTTTTGGCGAGAGGGTTCAAGGCTGCTGCTGGGATCGTCATAAACAGGAATCGGGCAGATGCCAACGGACAGCAGATAGGTAGACGTCATCAAATATAAAAGATAGATTGGTCACTGGAGAAAGAATACAAAACTTTTGTAGACAGCTAGAACTAAGTGAATCTTATTGCTCAGACCTAGACCACTGTAGTATGACTGCGGTACACTGCTTTTGGTTGAGGCTCATCAAGAGTAGTGTCCCTTGCATGGCCCACGAGCAGAACAGGTGGATGTAGCAGTGGAGTGGCAACTTGGAGGAGAAGATGAATGAGCAGGCACAATGTGAAACTCTATAAGATAGTACCTGGAAGACCTGCTCTTTTTCAGGCTTTCCTGGTCATAATATCAGGCCCAACATAAAATCTGACCCAGGGACAACTATCGCATGACATTTATAGGACTGCCATTCTTTTTGGTGACCACTGGACCAACTCCAGATCCTGGTATGACTTCAACTTCTGCGCCCCTATAAGTATAATCTTCTTCGTCCGATCTTTGGATTCTGTAGGCCAGTTCTTGTCATGCTTTCCTGTTTTGCACAACTTCTTCTAATTGCTTCATATTCATTCCCATTCTTGATAGTGTCCAACCAACGGGCCTTTGGTCTCTCCCCTGTTACCTATTGATGGTGTCCAACCAACAGGCCTTTGTCTCCTGTTTCCTATTGATGGTGTCCAACCAACAGTCCTTTGGTCTCCTATTTCATTTTACCAATAACCATCCCGAGCAACATCTCCTTTCCTGATGAATTTGCCCTCATCACAGGAAAATAGATCAGTTCCTGCCCTCCAGGGACAATTATAGGTTTATATGATGAACATCATCTTTGTTGCCGATCCTAGCTGTCCATGGGATTGGTAGAAGTCTTCTCCAACACAACATGATTTTTCTTGTGTTGACTTTCATTATGGTCCGCATCTTACAGCCACGATGAAGAACACCTTGGCAGCAATCAGTCTTTGGTGGTAATGAGACATCCTTGCACTTCTATAGTTGATTCATGCTCCCTAGGGCTGCAGCCCCAGTGCTAATCTATGCTTGTTCTCTGCCCTTTACCCACCACTGTGATCAAAGAGGAATCCAAGAAAAACTTAACTGTTGACCTCCTCTATTTCTTCATTATGGACCTTTACGTGAACTTCTTTCTAGGTGGTCGTCATGATCTTGGTCTTCTTGACGTTCCAGTAAAGTCCCATCTTCGCGCTTTCTTCTTTATGATAAGCTTCTCCAGGTCTTTTTTACTCTCCGCCAGCAGGATTGTATCACCTCCTAATCTCAGACTGCTTATGGCTCCCCCACCTATTTTAACCCCAACAGTTATAATAGTGACATACAGGGTGGGTAAAAAAATCACAGGACACCCTTTTATTTCAGAAACAAAAGGGAAAATAACATATCTGAATACCCCAGCAAGTAATGGGTAAGGGGGCCTATCTTTTAGGCTATGTCCAGAACATGGCCACCATCTTGAAAGACAACTTTTTGGATGAAGGGAAAGTTTTTTCCAATGGAACAATGCTCATGTAGCTGATCAAAGAAGACCAAAATTGTCTCCGAAATCAATTGCCACAATCAGATTTGCAATATCTGTAGGGGTTCAAAAGTTATCAACACAGAAAGTTCTCCTGCGGGTTCATTACAAATTCTGAGACAATTCTGGTCTTCTTTGATATGCTACATGACATGCTTCCCATTGCAAAAATTAGCCCTCGATCCAAGATGGCGGACATGTTCCAAAAATAGCCTAAAAGATAGACGACCCCCCCTTATCCATTACTTGCTGGGGTATTCAGATATGTCATTTTCCCTTTTGTTTCAGAAATAATAGGGTGTCCTGGGGCTTTTGACTCACCCTGTATAACACAGGTATATCACCGAGGCTGTATAACATAGTATAAGTACGGGACCTTGCCAATGTCCCTCTCCAAATGCAGCTCTTGTTGGCATCCATTGCCAGTCTAAAAATCTTTGCAGCTTGCAGGGATCACGGTTGCATCACTTTATAAACTGGAAATTAATTCATTTTCCATAGCACCTAACAAAAGCCAAGTCTAGGAGATGGCTACAGTTGTCATTCAACCCCCTTTACCATATTAGGGCCCAGTAGCTACAGATGGTAGCTTCTCAGGTCGCTCGAAGGTTATACATCCGTGTCTGCTTTTTATAACTGGAATTGTTTCTCCTGCAGCTATGTCCATCCCCGCTGCACTTAGTCTCCTGTATCTCCTGTACATTGCAAGCACCGGACAGAAAGGATGCACTTCAAAGCCCCCCCCTAGGAGATGGCAATTAGCAGCTGATATTTGGAGCTTGACACGTGCAAATAATGGCATGTGAATCTAGGGACGGTTTCCTTGCAAATCAGCGGATTTATAGATCTAGGGATAATGATATTGATCTACTGCAGTAATTCCAGCGGCGTGAGTTTGCTAGAAAGTGACTAAAGCATTTATAGGATTTAATAATTTACGCCGTTACCTTGATTTGTTCAATTTGCCGGAGTGGAAAAAGAATAACAAATAGAATAACAAGTGCACAATTATTTATTGATTTTAATAATGCAATTTTTTTTGCATTTTTTATTTTTTTTGCTTGATCATAGTTTAATTGATTTGACAGCCAACAAGTGAGTATTTGCTACTAAACTCAAACCTTACATAGAATTAGTGTAACCCTTTAATCTGACATGAGCAGAACATGATAGATGTTGGATTATCTGCCATTGGTGTAAGTTTACTAAACAGTGGCGCAACTACTCATAGCAACCAATATGAGTCACGCACAATCGACTCTGGAAATGGAGTAGTGGTGACCACCCCTTTACAATCTATGGTCATCGTTGCACTCCATGGACTCTCTAGAGGTGGTCACCACTGCTCGGTTCTCAACAGAATGTCAACCTGACCACACTATCTAATAAGCATTGTGAACTGAGCAGTGGTGACCACCTGTTGAGAGTCCATGGAGCGCAACGATGACCATAGATTGTAAAGGGGGTGGTCACCACGGCTCCATTTCCAAAGTTGTTTGTGCGCTCATGTTTACACCCTATTGAGAAATGAGTAGCGGTAATCACCTCTGAACAGTCCATATTATGCAACACTGCCCATAGATTGTCAAGAAGGTGGTCACCACTGCTTGGTTCTCAACGAGGCATGAACCAGACCACAATTCTCAATGGAGACAGTGGTCCAGTTCCCATCCCATTGAGAACCACAAAAACCCATGTGCTCTCCCCGTTGAGTACTAAACAGTGCTGACTGGCAAGATGACCGTCTATACTTTAATTAGCATATTTGGTGCTGAAATCAATTGGGCTGATTAGTGGGGGACGCCATCAAAAATAAAGATGAGTCGGTGGAGCAGAGTCCAGAGTCGGTGGAGCAGAGTCCAGAGTCGGTGGAGCAGCGGCTGGAAGTGGATGATGACAGCTGGCCACATACCAAACGGAGCACAAGACTCTCATTCACTTCAGAAATGTGGCTGCCAAAATTCCCAATTGTATCCTGTTGACTTTAGGTAACAACATTCACTCATGGATAAACACATTTACGCCACTCTTCTCAATGCTGCACAAGTAGAATCGTTGCATACAGTTACCTGATGTACACAAAACAGAAAACTTGGCCGAAGGAGAGGAATAAACAAAATTCTGCATCTGGCGCTCTCCATCACCACAGCAACCCTGACAGAGTCGCACAATGACCTCCTTACCCGTGTGAAGTGATGTGGCTTTCCGCACCACCGGCCCTGGCTCTGGTGAAAAGGGTATTACATGATGAAGGGCCAACGTGAGGGCCATGGATCACTGAGGAACTAATAAGATACGTTATTAGTGAGAAAACACAGCAACAAACAAGTGTATTACAGCTAATTGAATAAACATTGACCTTCTGCATCGATCATACGATAAGACCTACTTCCTATTATATTCCAGCTTGCTGTACAGTGTGTTCTTTAAAGGGGTTCTCCAGTTAGAAAAACCCATTTCCATATAGCCTATTATAAAATTTTAAGTCTATAGAGAAGGGTCCTATATTCAGGATCCTCATTGTGAGGGTAGAATGGAAAGCGATTACAAAGAGAGTCCCTAACTCTGGAGGACCCGTCCTGTCCCGCATTACAGAAATCAGCCTATTGATATGAATGGACAGTGTGTAATACCTAGTTACCTCTGTGGTGGCGCTGCGTGGAAATTGTACACTTTAGGGTATGTTCACACGATGTGTTGGATCCGTTTTTAGATGCGTATTTGGATCCGTGTTTCGGACCCTAAACAGGCCCAAACTTGCATCTAACAATGTGCAGTAAAACATGCACCGGCGTTCAGACGAGTGATCACCGAAGCATATTTACATGCGTCTTTCTGATGTGCCTTTTGGATCCGTTCAAAGAATTGTCATCTCAATTCTTGATATGAAAGATGCAGCAGACGCCCTATTTAAAACTATAGGGTGCGATCCTGCTGCAGCCAAAATACTGCAAAATATGTTGGATGCATTTTGAATGCAGTTTACACAGCGCTTTTGGATGCGGTTTCTGGATCCAAAACGGATCCAAAAATGGATCCAACACGCCGTGTGAACATACCCAAGGGGCCATTCACACGGCGTTTTTAGATTCACTTCGGATTCGTTTTGGATCCAAAAATCGCATCCAAAAACGCAGCGGTCATCGGATCCTAAACGGATCAAACACGCATCCAACATGGAGCTGCGTGTTTGGATTCGTGTTGGCTGCAGCAGGATCGCACCCTATAGTTTTATTATAGGGCTCCTGCTGCATCTTTCGGATCAAGAATTGATATGACAACTCTTGGAACGGATCCGAAAGACGCAGTGAGACGCATCAGTGATCACTCACAGGGCGGGACTGGGAATAAAAATCAGCCCTGGCACAAAGCCCCCACCAGCCCACATACAATATCCGCTTAAAAATTTCCCTTGTTCTTGCACCTCGCCACTTTCTAAAATAAACTACAATATAAAGGTGCTTTCACATGGAGCATTTTTGGTGCATTTTTTATGTGTTTTTGGTGTGGTTTTGGGCAGAAAGGCAGAGCAGTTAATGCTGTACATTTCTGCACAAAAAACGCATCAAAAATGCACCAAAACCGCTCTGTGTGAGAGCTCCCTACACACAAGCAAGAAAGAAAGTGGTGCAGAGAAACCCCTCATCACAGAGTCAGGGGTGCACTTGCTTTACAATCCGGGACAAGCCTACGCTGCCTCTATACACGCACCAGCATAACCTACAACCCCACCAATCACATCCCCAGTAGTCAGGTCACCATCACATGAATACAGCACTGACTCAACATAGAAGTAACTCAGCAGGGACTCACAGGAGACGTCATCTCTGATGGGAGTTGTTCTCTTCTCCTTTTCTTCTCCTTCTGGCCCAAACCTCCATGATGTCTTCCCTGATGAGTTGTTCCCTTCCATTTTTTCTCTGTCTGGTACAGAATGCAATGTCTTCTTCTCCCGGTCACTACTCGTCCCTGTAGAATTTACCACAAATACATCTTAGACTCCTCTCTTTACCAGCACTTTCCTATCAATTCCCCACCAGCGTATGTTAGACCCTAAAAATTAGAAATTAAAAAATGTCAGATAAGTGGCATGTAAATAGGTAGACTCCCATTAGTTAGGTAAACAGAGCCTTCCTCCATTAATTTGGTAGGTAGACAGGGCCTACCCCTGTAACTAGCCAGGTAGCAAGGGCTGCCCCCAGTAACTAGCCAGGTAGCTGGGGCTGCCCCCAGTAACTAGCCAGTTAGCTGGGGCTGCCCCCAGTAATTAGCCAGTTAGCTGGGGCTGCCCCCAGTAACTAGCCAGTTAGCTGGGGCTGCCCCCAGTAACTAGCCAGTTAGCTAGGGCTGCCCCCAGTAACTAGCCAGTTAGCTAGGGCTGCCCCCAGTAACTAGCCAGTTAGCTAGGGCTGCCCCCAGTAATTAGCTAGGTAGGGCCAGTAATTAGCAGGTAGGGCCACTATGTAGCCAGACAGGACCAGTATCTAGGCAGACAGGGCCACTTATAGGTAAGCAGGGCCACTTATAGGTAGGCAGGGCCCGTATATAGGCAGGAAGGGCCACTATGTGGCCAGGCAGGGCCAGTATATAAGCAGGCAGGGCCACTTATAGGTAGGCAGGGCCAGTATATAGGTAGGCAGGGCCAGTATATAGGTAGGCAGGGCCACTTTTAGGTAAGCAGGGCCAGTATATAGGCAGACAGGGCCACTTATAGGTAGGCAGGTGCAGTATATAGGTAGGTAGGCAGGGCAGTATATAGCCAGGCAGGGGCAGTATATAGGTAGGTAGGCAGGGCAGTATATAGGTAGGCAGGGCAGTATATAGGTAGGCAGGGGCAGTATATAGGTAGGTAGGCAGGGCAGTATATAGGTAGGTAGGCAGGGCAGTATATAGGTAGGCAGGGCAGTATATAGGTAGGCAGGGGCAGTATATAGGTAGGTAGGCAGGGCAGTATATAGGTAGGCAGGGAAGTATATAGCCAGGCAGGGGCAGTATATAGGTAGGCAGGGCAGTATATAGGCAGGCAGGGCAGTATATAGGTAGGTAGGCAGGGCAGTATATAGGTAGGCAGGGCAGTATATAGGCAGGCAGGGGCAGTATATAGGTAGGTAGGCAGGGCAGTATATAGGCAGGCAGGGCAGTATATAGGTAGGCAGGGCAGTATATAGGCAGGCAGGGCAGTATATAGGTAGGTAGGCAGGGCTAGTAGTTTTAAAAAAATAAATAAAACCAATACTTACCTGATGTCTCTGCCTCCTCTTCTCTCCTCGTCCGGAGCGGCCGCTGGCAGCAGAGCGCAGGCCGCAGAGCAGGCGCGCGATGACGTCATTACATCGTGCACCTGCCCCGTGGCCTCCTGGGAGCTGAACAGAAGATCCCAGCTGTTCAGCCTCGGCCGCTGCTTGCACCGCGCGGTGCAGGCGGCGGCCTTGATGGCTGCATGGCTGGGTCGGTGACCCGGCCGTGTGACGAAGGGGCGCTTGTCGGCCCCCTGGCACAAGGGTCCGGTCGCATATGCGACCGTTGCGGACACTGTACGTGCGCCCCGTGGCACTCCGCGCCCGCCGGGGGGAAACACCGGCCCTATCGGCGGGCGCTTCGAGCCGGTGCTGCGGCCCGAACCCCAGCGGCCCGCCAGGCAAATGCCCGGTTTGCCCTATGGGCAGTCCGGGCCTGATCACTCGTGTGAACACTGATGCGTGTTTCAAAGTGAAAACAATGTAAATCATATTGCTCATTGTTAGATACGTGTTTGGGTCCGTCTGGGGTCCGACAGACGGATTCAAATAAGCATTTAAAAGCGTATGTTCACACAGACTCAACATGCTATGTGAACATACCCTTACTGTAATATTTCCCTTCAAATTACATCTTATTGCCGAGGTCGGGACACTATGTGATCAATTTATTTTCAATGGACCCCTCTAACAAGAAGAGGTTTTCCATGGTGGAGAATCCCTTTAATACTTTTAAGGAAGCAGTTAATTTTGCTTTTTTTTTTATTTTAGAATTTTTTGCTCCTTATCTTTCCATAGTTACAATCTGTTTTGATGAAGTTCAGGGTGTGGTATACCTGACATGTTATCTTTAATCTGCAGGTCTGTACGATTTTGGCGATAACAAATTTTTAGCGTTTTTATTATGTTGTTACTACTTTAAAAAAAATAAAACCTTTTCTATTTTTTTATTTTATTTTGTGTTGCATTGTGTTTTTTTGAGACCTAAAACTTTTTTATTTTTCCATCTAGGGATCTAAGTGAGGGCTTATTCTTTTGCAGGCCATCATGTAGTTTTTTAGGATATATTAGAGTTTTTGATTACTTTCTATTCCAGTTTTTTGGGGACAAGGAGGAATAAGCAAAATAATGCAATTTCTGCTACCGTGTTCAATGTACAAGAAAAATAAAGATATATTTGGACAAATTGTACTTTTACAGACACAGCAATACCAATTAGGTGTAACTTTGTTTTCCTATTTGGAAAATGGGAAATGTTTTAAAGTCTTATTTTATTTTTTATATTTGTAACTTTTTTTTTCTTTTTTACTTGCACTTTTAGTACCTCTAAGGTACTTGACTACTATGGGGCACAATCGCCTTGTACCTCTAACATGGCTCTTCTATTACACCCTGGCTTAAGAGGGTGTAATCACGGTGCTAAGATGGTAGTTTACAAAAAATAAATCACAGAAAAATCAAACATTGCCTAAAAACACAGACACTTGGCCATTTTCAGAGCTCTATGGCTGGACAAAAGACTGTTCCCAGTAGGAGGCAATAAAAGCCCCAGTGCTACATGGGAGAAGCTGCAGTGCAGAATACTGATAAACAATCACTTACACATCTACTATCCATAAGGAGGGCTATTGCGTAATAAAAAAAAAAACACGTTGGATAAGAACCAGTTCACACCTGTATGCAAAAAAAGCCACAATACAACACAGGGAGATTGCTTAGGGTGCTTTCACACAGTGCGTTTTTGATGCGTTTTTGGTGCAGGAAGGCCCCAGAAATTAATGCTGTACATTGCTGCACAAAAATCGCAACAAAATTCGATTTTTGCCGCGACTTTTTTCCGTTTTTTTTGTGCAGCAATGTACAGCATAATTGCTTTTGCCTTCCTGCACCAAAAAAGCATCAAAAACGCAAAAATACTGATTAAACAACAACTCACACACCTGCTACCCATGAGGGAGGTGATTGCTAGTGTCAATTGTTATATGCACATGTAATGTTAGCAATCACTACCTCTTGGATAGCAGGTGTGTGAGTGGTTGTTTATCAGTATTTCTGCACCTGAGTAATAGCTCCATTGTGGTGCTGTGGCTTTTCTGCACACTGGTGTGAACTGGTTCTTATCAATGTTCAGTTTTTTTTTTTTTTTTTTTTAAGCTAAGCAGTTGCTCCCCTTATGGATAATCACAGTGTGAGCAAATGATCATCAGTATTCTCCACCTGTGCGGCTTCTCCCATATAGCATTTATGCTGCTATTGCCTCTTGGGCTACGTTCACACCGCGTAATTTGGCGTATTAAATTCAAAGTTAATTATCAAACACCTGAATTCTCAAAAATTGATTTTTTTTAGTTTTTTTTTCTTTTTATTGCAGGTGTTTTTGTTGCATTTTTCCAACTAATTTTTAAAGCAGTTGAGAAGTGCAACAACAACGCAGCCTCAGAGAACTACACACCACCATAAGGGTATGTTCACATGGAGTCCGAAAAACTAATTGAAAAGCGCTGCGTAAAATGTATCCAAATACGTATTCAACGTGTGCTGCGTGTTTGGATGCGTTTTATGTGCAGGAGAAATGCATCCTATAGTTTTAAATAGGGCGTCTGCTGTGTAAAATGGATCAAGAAATTAACATGACAAATCTTTGACCGGATCCAAAAGATACAAGTAAATACACATCGGTGATCACTCATCTGAACGCCGATGCATGTTTTACATTGAAAGCAAAGTAAAATCACACTGCTCATTGTTAGATGCGGGTTTGGGTCCAAAACATGGAACAAAACACGCATCTAAAAAACAGCGTATGGACATCCCCTAACATTAATCATGTTCCTCCTCACGTAGGATATAAAGGTGGAGCTGCTATTTCCTTCACATACAAGGATCCACAATCCTCCATTAGATTGGATCCTGGTAGAATTTGTCTTAATGTTAGGTGATACACATTCATTTGATGGTCATCTCTGTCCGCTGTGGGACACAAGCAGATGGCCATGGTGCTGGTCTGCATGTTCTCAGTGGTTGGAGTCTTCATGGTTCATAGCAGCTCAGTGCTGACCACAGTGTATCCATCAGATGTGGAGAGATCCCATGAGCCAGACTCAATGAATGACCAGAGCTGAAATACTCCATCCAACGCCTATAAAATTACCGATACAGGAGCCGATCCGAGAAATCCACCTCTCCGGCGGCCATTTTTACTGCCCAGATCCAGTAAATTTTTCAGATCCAGATCGGGTTTTGGATCTGCTGGATTTCTGTGAAATCTAGATGTCAAGATTACCAAAATCCATGGTCTTGTATGAGAAAGCGTGTAGCGCAGCAGGTAACTGCACAGACTACCACGCTGGAGACCTGGGTTCAAGTCTCATCACTTTAACAAGTGAATTTCAGCTGGAGGATAAGCCATTATATTGAAAATTGTCAAAAAATGCCAAATTTTGACAATTTTTTTTTAGCACTCCAAGCTCCTGACTCTGGTCTTGAACCCAGGGCCTCCAGCATCGCTACTGAGGTCTCTGCTGCTCTAACCTCTGAGCCATCACTTGCTTGCACTAGTATCTGTTCGTTACTAAATGTTGTTCTCTAGAATCCAGCCAGATTTCAGAAAAACTGGGAGAACAGGGGAGTAGAACCCTGGTCTCCCATGTACTGGGTACACCAACCACTTAGACCACCACTCTACTGGTGGAGCTAGAAACCTAGGGGAGATTTCTCAATGTCTTTTCCAAAAATGACAAAAGTCTCAATATAAATAAATAGGAAAGAAATAAAGAAAGATAGATAAAGACGATAAAGCCGTTACTAGCGACCACCAAGTGTCTGCAGATATCTCCAGCCCATCCCAGACCATACAGCTCAGGTATCTCCAGACCTCACAGTCTTTATAAGACCATCTCCTAGGACAGCGATCATTCACATTACCATCACTGCAAGTTATTTCACTGACATCAGACATCCCAAACCTACAGCCACCTGGAGCCAATACTGCAAGGAGCCAACATCTCAACCATGGACTTCTCTCCCAGACCTCACATCCTCATTAAGTTCAGGTATCTCCAGCCCAGACCTCACAACCTCACATAGCTAAGGTATCTCCAGCCCAGACCTCACTGGCTCAGACTTTACAAGACAATCTTCTAGGACAGCGATCCTTCACATTACTATCACTGCAAGTTATTTCACTGACACCAGACATCCCAAACCTACAGCCACCTGGGGACAATACTGCAAGGAGCCAATATCTCAACCATGGACTTCACTACCTGGCCTTACCCAAATCTAGAACCACACACATGAGTAGGTCATAAAACCAACCCAACAAGGCACAGCCACCTCTGCTGCTGGTGGGCTCCTACTCAGTGTGATAACCATCAACAAGATCATAAAGAGAAAGTTTAATGCCCATAACAGATCCTAAGTCCCAGCTAGACGGCTGCCATGTTTGTCAATTATGTTTTCATAATGCAGCAATATAATGGACTAAATGAGAGCTACATGAAGACTGATGCAGTGGTCTACAAAATGCAGCTCTCCAGCTGTTGGGAAACTACAACTCCCATCATGCCCACTGATATGGATTATATGAATGCATGATGGGAGTTGTAGTTTCCCAACAGCTGGAGGGCCGCAGTTTGCAGACCACTGGACTAGCGCTACCAACCCATAATAGGCTCCTGGAGTCAGTGCCACCTGTACTGTTACCATTGTCTCAGGGGCAATGTCTTAAGCACAAGCCTCAAATAAAACTTAGTTTAAAGAGAAAGTGGTGCCCCCTCGGGAAAACTTCATGCCCCAAAAAACAACAAAAATTTACCATTACAAAAAAAAGCCACGGGAAGCTTTGATCCCAGGAACAGAGTGGAAGCAGCCAGCGTCCCTAACCACTGAGCCATTCTGCCTGATGACCTGCACCACCCATCACCACAGCACTTCATGTTCCAAGTCATAGGCCTGAAAACTGCAGGAGTTCATCATTGGCGGCCGCCATGTTTAGCTTTCAGGTGGCTTCATTAAAGGGGTGTGCCCATTGAGACATTTATGAAGATCTTTGTAGTATAATTTTTTTTGAGATGGAGGGGCATATTGTCACATTCTTTTTTCACATAAAAAACCAATTGTTTTAAAAATTAGGTTGCTAGGTGGTTTATCTTTTTAAGAATATTATATATACAAAACCATATAAAAGATTACTTCTAAAAGCGCGGGTGTCCGCGAGAAAGGGTTTAGGTTTAAATTTTTTATGCTGTTTTTATGAGAGCTATTCTCTTTTAAACACAAAAAACTATCCTAAAAAGGAATAGGGGTTTTTTCCCTTATTATCCTAAAGGGACGCTGATAGTCCGGTTTTTTTTCTTTTTTTACTTTTAATTTTTCCTTTGGTTTGCTGCACACGGGTGTACGGATCCCGGGCTCCCCAAAAAGGGGAAGGGATATGAGGAGATACTATGCGTGTTGAGAGTTTCTCATTACCGCACAACTCCCGAGGTGACACAACCAATCTACAATTACCGACTGTGTATAAAATTTTTTCACGATTGTGCCTTTCCCCTTTTTTTCTTCTCTTTTTCTATACACACATAATATACATATATTTTACACATATATATATATATATATACATATATATACAAACATATATTATATTACATATATACACACACTAATATATATCAAATTATTAAACACAATATATATACATATATATACACACATTATATACACATATATACATTATTATATACACACACACATATATATACACATATATTACACACACATATATATATATAAACATTATATAAAACAAACACTTTTAATATATAACACCATATAATATTATATATTATATATATTATAAAACACACACATACAGCATAATTACATACAAAAAATACATATAAATATATACACAAACCCTGTTTCCCCAAAAATAATCAGTGCCTTATATTAATTTTGCTCCAAAAGAGGCTAAACTTTTTTTTGGGGATTTTTTTTTTTTTCTAAACAAGAATTAAAATTTATTTTTTAAGAAAACATCAAATGTATTAATATATTCATCATAAACATCAGCATAACAGCAAACTTGAATTTCAATTTTTAAAAAATGCACTATGCCTTAAAATAATACATATATAAACATAAACAATACACTATATCATACATATAAATATATATAATACATATATATTTTTTTACATACATAAAATTTTACACATACATCATATATACACAACATATAACACCAAAAACTACATATACATACAAACAACATATATATATGTATTATATGCATAATATAAGTATCATTTATACTCCATGGTTACTTCCATAATATAGAAACGGAAAATAAATAAATATATATATATATATATATATATATAAATAAATTATTATATATATTATATATATATATAATTTTAAAAAAAAATATAAAATATATATATGCATTTTTTTTTCCTTTTTTATATTATGGAGGGGAACCATGGGGAAAAAATGATACTTATATTGTGCGTGTTGATAATTACCAAAACCCCCAAAATTTTAAATTTAAATTTTTTCTAATTTTGACTTTTAAAAAAAAAAAATTTTTTTGTTTTAATAAAATTAACTAATAACTTTTTTTTTTTATTTTTTTCCCTCTATGGGGCTAATGTGAGGGGCCCCTTTTTTATAAGCTGAAGTCAGTCCCCTTTTTTGGTATAAATTTTGGGTCATTTGACTGATCACTTTTAATTCCAATTTTCTGGTAAAGCAAAGTGAACACAAAACCAATTCTGGCATTGGCCACATTTCTTTTATGATGTTTGCATCATTGCAAACCTGGTGATGCCTATTAGGTTTATTTTTTTTATTTTCCCATGTTTTTTACATGATAAATGGGAAAGGGTGTTTGTATTTAATTTCTAAATACATGGGTTTTTATATATATATATATATTTTTTTTTTTATTTTTATTTTTTTTATTTACCTTTTTTAAAGGTTTTTAGTACCCCTTTGCTGAGGGGGGGGAGAAGTAAATGACCGGGCCCCCTTCCGGAGGGGGGGCCAGGGGGCCCCATTGTCCCGCCCCCCCAAAGGGGTTTTTTTTTTGGCCCTTTGGGGGGCCCAAAATAGTCTTTTTATTTGGGCCTCCAGGGGGGTTTGGGGAAAACCCCCAGACCCCCCCCCTAACCCCAAAATTTTAAAAAACCATTTTGGGGGGAAATTTGGTCTCAGAAGGGGGGGGAAAATCCCCAATTTCCCTTTTAAAGGGCGGGCAACTTTTTAAAAACTGAAAATTGGGCACACGGCGACATGGCAGTTTAAAAGCCAATTTTTTCCCCCCAAAAAACCCCCTTTTTTCCTGCAGGTTTGGGCCCCCCCTTTTTTTCCAATTTAAAAAGGGGCGGAATAAGGGGGGGGGCCCCCAAAAAATTTTCAGGCCCCCCAAAGGGGGGGGGCCCCCCCAAAAAGACCCCCCCCACCCAAAGGGGAAGGGGAGGTGGGTTTTTTAGAGGTGGGGAAAAAAAGGTGCCCCTTAAAGGCAGTGAACCCCTTGGGTCCCAAAAGGGGTTTATTTCCCATTTGGATTTTTTTGGGGTGACCCCCTTTTTGGGGGTGTTTTTTGCCGGTTTTTCCCCCCTTGGCCCAAAATTTTTGCCCCCTTTTTTGATAGATCCCCCATTTTCCATATCCCCCTTGTTAGTGATCCCCCTTTTTTCCTTTTTCCCCCCTTTTTTGGGGTTGCCCCATTTTTTTTCCCCCGGGGGCCCCTCTTACCAGGACCCCCCTTTTAGAATGGCCCCTTGACCCCTTGTGTCCATTTTTCCGGGGCCCCCCATTGTTTTTTTGGCCCCCTTTGAAAGGGGTGTCCCCTTTGAGCCAGGTTTTCCTCCTGTAGCCAGGTTTTTTTTGCCAGGTTGCCCCCTTGAAGGATCCCCTTTTCCGGATCCCAAAACCCCCCTTTAGCCGGATCCCCCCTTTTTTAAAGGTACCCCCCTTTTTGCATTTTGTCCCCCTTTTTTACGGATCCCCTTCTGTTCCGGGATGCCCCCCTTTTCCGGAAGCCCCCGGGCCGGGATTGCCCCATGTTAGGTAGCCCCCCCTTTTTAGATCCCCCCCCTTTGTTCCGGAACCCCCATTTTTTCCCCTAACCCCTTGTTGGGGAAAAAATTTTGGGGTTCCCCCCTTGGGCCAGAAAGGCCCCCTCTTAAAAAAAATAATAAAATCCACTTCCTACCATTTTCCGGGAACCCCTAAAACCCCCAAAGGTAAGGGGTGAAACGTTTATTCCCGGCCCGTGAATTTTTGGGGGGGGCCCCAATAGGGGGAAAGGGGGACCCCCTTTTTGTCAGGGGGTTTTGGGGGTAAGGGGCCCGGGCCCCCCTTTCCCCCCCGCCGTACAGGGGGGAATTTTTCCCCCCTACTGGGGGGGATTAAGGGGGTGGGGCCCAAAAAAGGGGGGGTTGGGGGGGAAAAAGTGGGACCCCCGAAAAAAATTTTGGGATTTTTGCTTAGTTTTGACAGGGGCCTGTTGTCCTGCGGGGGCCCCCTGTATAATGTATACTCATATCAACAGAAAAATTAAAAAAATTTTAAAAGGGGAAACTTTCCAGGATCTGTGTATTTTTTAAAATAAGGGAAAAAAAGTTGAGCCCTTTTTTTATATATAGGGTTATTTAAGAGGAGGAAGCTGAGCCTGTGAATATAGGGTTATATGATAAAAGGGAAGCTGGCTCTGTGTAATAGGGGAATGATAGAGGAGAGGAGCGAGCTCTGGATATATAGGGTTATATATGGGAGGAAACTGAGCTCTGTGTATATAGGGTTATATGATAGAGGAGAGAAGCTGAGTCTGTGATTTTAGGGGTTTTATGATAAGGAGGAGCTGGCTTGTGAATTGGGTTTATGATAGAGGAGAGGACCCGAGCTCTGTATATAAGGGTTATATTAGAGGAGAGGGCTGAGCTCTGTATATATAGGTTTTATAAGGGAGAGGAGCGAGCTCTTTTATATATAGGTTTTATGATAGAGAGAGGACTGAGCTCTTTAATATGGGTTATATGATAGAGGGGAGAAGTGAGCTCGTTATATGGGTTTTTGATAGAGGAGGGGCTAGCTCTGGATATATAGGGTTATATGTAGAGGAGGAAGCTGAGCTCTGGAATATAGGGTTTATGATAGGGAGAGGAGCTGAGCCCCTGTATATATGGGTTATATGTGAGGAGAGGAGCTGAGCTCTGTGATTAAGGGTTATATCATAGAGGGGAGGAGCTGAGTCTGTGAATATAGGGTTATTGATAGGGGAGAGGAGCTGAGCTCTGTAATATATGGGGTTTTATGTAAGGAGAGAAGCTGAGCTCTGTGTATATAGGGTTTATCTAGGCAGGGGGGGGCAATTAATTTTTCCCCTGGGCCCCCCTGGGGAAAATGCGATGGTTTTGGGGGGGCCCATAAAAAAAAATAGGATAAGGGGGAAAAAAAACGTTTTTGGGGGATTATCTTTGTGGAAAATTTTTGGGGGGTGATCTATTACCTGCATATATACGATGGTACCGTAAGGCAGGTATAACAGCTTCCTCATAAAGGGAGGTATGTGAGTTTCCCCCCAGTCTGGCAGGGATATAAAGCTCCCCCCAGTCAGGGATGAGATTTAGGTACCCCCAGGCAGGAGGTATATAAAAAGGTACGTCCCCCCCAGGAGGTATTAATAGGGACAGCTCCCTGAGGCAGGAATTAGATATTGTAAGCTCCCCCAGGGGGAATATAATAGGAAGCTCCCCGAGGCAGGAATATGAAGGTAAACAGATCCCCTCAGGCAGGTATCTGTGTTAGGGCTCCATACAGACAGGTATATAGTTTAAAAATTCACACAGGCAGGTATATAGCTAGTTAGGCCTCCCTCAGGCAGGTATATAGTTAAAGCTCCCCCACAGGGGGGTATATAGAAAATTAGGGTCCTCACAGGCGGGATAGAGTAGTTAGGGTGTCCCAGGGAGGGGATAGAGTTTTGGTTTTGGTGTGTCCCCAGGCGGTAGGAGATAGTTAGGTGTGTCCCCAGGCAGTTATATAGATAGCTAGGTGTTGTCCCCCAGGAGGGGATAGAGATTTGTTAGGTGTGTCCCCCCGGGAGGTATAGAGATGTTAGGTGTGTCCCCGGCAGGTTAGAGATAGTTAGGTGTTTTCCCCAGGCAGTATATAGTTTGGTGGTCCCCCGGCAGGTAATAGTTAGGGTTTTGTGTCCCCAGCAGATATAGAGATTGCTATTTTTTGGTCCCCAGGCAGGTATAGAATAGTTTTGGTGTGTCCCCCCAGGCAGGTTGGGAGATAGTTAGGTTGTGGGCCCAGGCAGGATATATAGCAGGTGTGGGTCCCAGGCAGATATTAGTTAGGTTGTGTCCCCAGGCAGGGGTATATAGCAAGGGGGTGTCCCCAGGCCCCCGGTATAAAAATCAGGTGTTTTTCCCCCAGGAGGTAATTAGTCAGGTTGGGTTCCCCCAGGCAGGTATATAGTCAGGTGTGTCCCCAGGGAGGTTATAGAGATTTGGGGTTTCCCCAGAAAGCTTTATATAGTTTTATGGGCCAAAATTAAAAAAAAACAAAAATGATACTCACCCCGGTTACCTGCTTTCCCCGGCCCCGGGGGTCATCTTTTTATCTAGGGGCTTCCCGGGCCCGGTGGGCGTGATGAGTCAGCGCCGCGCCCGGGGGGCTCCCCCGTCATCCTGGGGCCCCCACAGAGTTATTCTCTTGTGCCCCCAGGAGAGGAGCGGCGCGGTTGCGGGTTTTTCATGCGTCGCTGCCTAATTCACCCGTAATTGGTAGGGGGGCCTTTTCCGCAATACCCAGCCCCGGCGGGCCGTCAGCGCTTCTATTAGCAGGCCTGGGGTCGTATGCCGCGGGCCGCAATTTCCCAGTCTGTGAGGGCAGATGCGGCCAGCTGGCCGTACTATTGCAGTTTTGCTAGAGGAGAGGAGCTGAGGTCTGTGATATATAGGGTTATGTGATAGAGGAGAGGAGCTGAGCTCTGTGATATATAGGGTTATATGATAGAGGAGCTGAGCTCTGTGATATATAGGGTTATATGATAGAGGAGAGGAGCTGAGGTCTGTGATATATAGGGTTATATGATGGAGGAGCTGAGCTCTGTGAGATATAGGGTTATATGATAGAGGAGAGGAGCTGAGGTCTGTGATATATAGGGTTATATGATTTGATGCTGAATTTCTGTAAAATAAAAGCAGAGCTTTCTACGTAAGCCACAGAGAGCATTCTTCATAATGTATACCCTTTATAGGAATACTAGATGTCAATCAGGAGTTTTATGGCCGTATAAAGGCACCAGGCCTGACATACACGGGTCATCGCCTACACCTACATGCTACATTTCAATGATAGTCCAGGTTCACATGTGCTGAACAAGTAAAAACTGCCTCAGGCGGCTGCAAACCGACTCTGACACATTGACATGACATAAGTGTTATAAAGAACACGGCCATTGATAAGGAAAACAACACGCGTTAAACATTAACATCAGCCGGTCAAATAAAGTAGAGATAGCCATCATCTGTGAGGTGTGGTGAGGCTGCGAGCTACGAAATATTATAAAGTACATTAGGCAGAAAGCTGCCTCGGGCCGTCTGGGTCATTTACTTATTAAAATTCCACGTTTGCAGAGCGTGGAATTTTCATCAGGGAAACGACGAGTGTGAACTGACCCGAAGGAAAGCGGTCTGTATTGCTTACAGTAACCTATGACCGTCCAGCTTTCATGTTACTAGAGTGATAAAGTGTTGAGTCTAATCCTCTGGAGGAACCTTCTGCACATAATCCTGCGTCCCTCTCAGAGTCTCGTGACTTAAATACATCCTGTGACCTTCTGACGTCCTTACAGAATACAGTATCTCGCCTCCACTTTTTCACATTGGGAAATAAAAGCAGTAATTGTTTGCTGTGGGCAATAATCTCATATACCGTCCACTTGTCTTTTTCATAAATATGTATGGCTATTACTAATGTGTAATGTAAAGATAATCCACGGCACTCCTATGGCACTTTGAGTAATTTTATTAGATCACAAGCATGTAGTACAGAATATGGCAATGTCCACTCTCCATTTAAATGCAGAATATGCACAAAGTTAAGAATGCAAGTATTACTATGGTCTGACCGACGCTGCGGCCGGAACAGACCTTCATCAGGGACATGATAGGAGGCAGCTTGGAACAATCAGATAAGAGAGAGCTCTCTATCAATATTCCCGTGGTCCGACGTTGCGGCCGGAATAGGCCTTCATCAGGGACCATGGTGGGAGGCAGCTTGGAGCAATCAGATGAGAGCTCTCTCTTAAGTATTCCCATGGTTCGACGCTGTGGCCGGAATAGGTCTTCATCAGGGACCGTGGTGGGAGGCCGCTTGGAGCAATCAGATAAGAGAGAGCTCTCTCTCTCAAGTATTCCCATGTTCGACGTGTGGCGAAGTAGCTCATCAGGGATGTGGTAGGCAGCTTGGAGCAATCAGATAAGAGGGACCGTGGTGGGAGGCATCTTGGCGCAATCAGATAACAGAGAGCTCTTTCTTAAGTATTCCCAAGGTCCGACATTGCAGCCAGAATAGGCCTTCATCAGGGACCATGGTGGGAGGCCGCTTGGAGCAATCAGATAAGAGAGAGCTCTCTCTCAAGTATTCCCATGGTTCGACACTGTGGCCGGAATGTGTCTTCAGCAGGGCCCGTCGGGGGCGGCAGCTTGGAGCAATCAGATAAGAGAGATGAAGGCCTACTCCGGCCACAACGTTGGACCATGGGAATACTTGAGAGCTCTGTCTTATCTGATTGCTTCACGCGGCCTACAACCATGGTCCATGATGAAGACCTATTCCGGCCGCAACGTCGAACCATGGGAATACTTGAGAGAGCTCTCTCTTATCTGATTGCTCTAAGCTGCCTCCCACCGCGGTCCTTGATGAAGGCCTATTACGGCCGCAATGTTGAACCATGGGAATACTTGAGAGAGAGCTCTCTCTTATCTGATTACTCCAAGCTGCCTCCAACCATGGTGCCTGATGAAGGCCTATTCCGGCGGCAACGTCGGTCGGACCATGGGAATACTTGCATTCTTAACTTTGTGCATATTCTGCATTTAAATGGAGAGCGGATATTGCCATATCTTGTTCTACGTGCTTGTGATTTAATAAAATTACTCAAATTGCCATAGGGAGCGTCGTGGATTATCTTTACATTGGACTTTAGCCTATTGGCCTTCCACCGAGCACCCAAAACCGAGTACAAGTGTGCGGCACCATTACTAATGTGTGTGTGAAATATACATATCAACATAAAGTACAATGGGTCAAACATCAACATTTTCCGTTGGGACTACAATACTATGGCCTAAAATACATCTTATGAGGCTGCTTGAATAGGTCCCTCTTTGGTTGACCAAATTGGTGCACAAATTTGGGTTTGGGACGTCCAGAATCTGAACTTCTTACCTAACCCTAAATTGGAGTTAGGTTTTTATACATGGTAACTTACCCTTCCTCGGCATTCCTGATGCAGCACCACATCCTGTTACCAAAGCAAAATTGAAAAAATTGGGGAAAATGTCTTAAATAAACTTAAGATTTTTAATTTTTACGGCACAGAGAACGCATCGATGCTGCTAATGGTTAAATTAGGGATGACTTAATTGCAGTCATATGCTCCCTGTGTATAAATAGAAGCCTCTCCAAGTTCAGGGAAAATGCTACCAGTTTGTTGCAATTAGGTCAGGAGCGATGCTGGTGGAGGGGTGTCAGCGCGTGAAGGAAAATTAGGAGAACAATGCATTTATTTCATCTTCTCATCAAGTGACGGTCACTAAGTGCTCGCTGGGATCCTGGGGGAGAAAAAGCTCTTTTACTAGATCCAGTTTTTCCTTTACTGCATATTTCATACATTTAAATGGATTTAGGAATCGGTGTAATTGCTTCAGTAGTCACCTCGGTGCTTCTCCCACAGAATATCATGTAGATTGAACTTAATGAGATGCTGCCTAGTTTTTGAGTTTCTCTGTTTTCCTTGTGTGGTCAGTCTGGAATCCACTTATAATACAAGTGTCCTCCTGTTACCTTGATATTGTTAGTGTTTATGAGGGAAATTTTTTGGGGTTTTTCCCAAGTGGTTTTTCCCCCAAAAATGGACCTCCTCCCTCTAATATAATGTTTGTGGTTCCAAGGATTAGAAAAAAAAAAAAGGTCATTTTTTTCCGGGATCAGGGTCTTATCTGTCCATGGACTGTGTATGGTACTCTATACAGCCCCAATCACAAGTTTTGGGATTTGGGGGAAACAAAAATTTTCACATTTCCCCTCAACAGATGTAGCCCCTATTCTGGGATAAAACTTGGGAAAACTTCCTTTTTAATCCTCTCCTATGTAAGGACAGGGAAAAGTATAAGGTCAGTCCCTCCCCCAAAGTAAGGGCAGTAAAAGTAATTAGGACAGGTCGTTCTCCTATGTAAGGACAGTATAGTATGAGGTCAGGGGCCGCTCTCCCCATGTAAGGACAGTATAGATTTAGGAAAAGGGTCTCCTAGTAAGGACTTTAAATATTTTTGGGGGTGGTCTGCTCTCCTATGTTAGGGCGGGATAGTATTAGAAGGTTTTCTCCTATTTTAAGGACAGTAAAAGTATGAGGAAAAAGGTTTTTCCTATGTAAGGACAGTATAGTATGGGGGACAGGTCCAATCTATTGTAAGGACCCGTATAGTAGGGGTGACAGTTTTGCTCTCCTATGTAAGGGCCGTATAGAAAAGAGGGCCCGGTCCCCTCCTATGTAAGGACAGTATAGTATGAGGACAGGTCGCTCTCCTATTTAAGGACCGTTTTAAATATTGAGGGGCAGGTCCGCTCTCCTATGTAAAAACATTTTAGTTTTGAGGACAGGGTTTTGCTCTCCTATGTTTAAGGGCAGTATTTAAAGAAAGGCAGGTCCCGCTCTCCTAGTAAGGACAGTATAGTAGAGGGCAGGTCTCTCTTCCAAAAAAAGTAAGGAAAAGAAAAAGAAAAAGGACAGGTCTTTCTCTCCTAAAGTAAGGGCAGTAAAGTATGAGGAAAAAGGTCTCTCCCCCCTATGTAAGGACATTAGTATGGGGAAAAGGTCTGCCTCCAAAGTAAGGACAGTATAGTAAAGGGGAAAAGGTCCCGCTCTCCTATGTTAGGACAGTAAAAGTAAGAGGACAGGTTTTGCTCCCCCTAGTAAGGGCAGTAAATTGGGGGTCAGGTTTCCCCTCCCCTATGTTAAAAAGGGCAGAATAAATTTTGAGGGCATTTTTGCTCTTCTAAGTAAGGAGAATATAAAATTTTGAGGAAAAGGGCCCGCCCCCTTCTATGTAAGGACAGTATAGTAAAGAGGACAGTCTGCTCTCCTAGTAAGGACAGTATAGTATGAGGGCCCGGGCTGTCTCCCTTTTGTAAGGACAGTATAGTAAAGAGGACAGGTCGCTCCCTATTTAAGGGCAGGGGATAGTATGAGGGAAAAGGTCGCTCTCCTATGTAAGGACCCGTATATTTTGAGGACAGGTCTCCTCCTATGTAAACATTATAGATGAAGGGCAGGTCCCTTCCTTGGGAAGGAAAAAGTATAGTAAAGAGGGCAGGTCCCCCTCTCCAAAGTAAGACATTTTAAATTGAGACAGGTTTTCTTTCCCATGGGAAAAGGGCATAAGAAAGAGGGGCAGGGCTCCCCTCCCATGTAAAGGGCATTTTGTTTTGAGGACAGGGCCGCTCTCATATTAAGGACTTTTAGTAAAAAAAAAGAAAAAGTTTTCTCCCTTGTAAGGACATTTTAGTAGAGGGCAAAGGGCGCTCTCCTATGTAAGGACCGAAAAATAAAAGAGGGACAGGTCTGTCTTTTTTATGTAAGGAAAGTTTTAGATGGGACAGGTTTCCCTTCCCTTTTGTAAAAACAGTATAGTATGGGGGACGGGCCCCCTCTCCTATTTAAAGGGAAAATAATATAAAAGGAAAGGGGCTGTCCTATGTAAGGACAGTATAGTATGAGGGTAGGTCCGTTCTCCATGAAGGAAAAGTATAGTATGGGGGGGCCCGGTTTCCCCTCTCCTATGAAAAACCTTTATAGTATGGGGGGCGGTCCCCCCCCTATGTAAGGACAGTAAAAGTATGAAGGAAAAGCTCCCTCTCCTATGTAAGTAAAAAGTATAGTATGGGGACAGGTTTTCCCTATATAAGGGCAGGAAAAGTGTGAGGAAAAAGGGCCCTCCTCCTATGTAAGGACAGGGATAGAAAGGGGGCAGGTCCTGCTCTCCTATGTAAGGACATTTTAAATTGAGGAAAAGGTTTCCCCTCTCCTATGAAGGGCCCTATAGGGATTAGGACAGGGCCCTCCCTATGTAAGGACCCTTTTAAAAATGAGGACAGGGCCCGCTCTCCTATTAAGGAAAATTATAGGGAAGGGGGACAGGTCTGCTCTCCTAATAAAAGGGCAGTTTTAATTATTTAGGACAAAGGGCTGCTCCCCCCAGTAAGGACAGTAAAGTAAGGGGACAGGTCTGCTCTCCCATGTAACAACATATAAATAGAGGAAAAGGTCCTGCTCTCCTATTTAAGGGCAGTATAGTTAAAGAGGACAGTTTTGCTCTCCTATTTAAGGACAGTATAGTAAGGTCAGGGCTTTCTCCTCCTAGTAAGGACAGTATAGTAAGAACAGGCCCGCTCTTTCCCATTTTAAAAGGGGAAATAAAAAGTATTTAGAAAAAGGGCTGCTCTCCTATGTAAGGACAGTATAGAAAGAGAACAGATTAGCTCTCCTATGTTTAAGGGACAGAAAAGAAAAGAGGGCAGGTCTTTCTCTTTATTTAAGGACATTTTAGTATGGGGGACAAAGGGCCGTCTCCTAAGGGAAGGACAGTAAAAGTATGAGGAAAAGGTCCCCCTTTTCCTATGTAAAAACAGGGATAATAAAGAGGAAAAGGTTTTTTCCCATTTAAGGACCCGTTAAAAGTATGAGGGCAGGGGCCGTTCTCCTATGTAAGGACAGTAAAGTAGGGGGCGGGCCGCTTCCTATGTAAAAAAGGGCCGGGTTTAGTATGGGGACGGGGCCGCTCTCCTATTTAAGGACAAATATTTAAAATAAAAGGCAGGTTCCCCCCCCCTATTTTAAGGGCAGTATAGTATGGGGACAGGGTTTTCTCCCCATGTAAAAAAACAGTATAGGTGAGGAAAAGGGCCCCCCCCCCAAAAAGGACAGTAAAAATTTTGAGGAAAAGGTCCGCTCCCCCTATGTAAAAGGGCAGTATAGTATGGGGACAAAGGGCTGCTCTCCTAGGGAAGGACAGTAAAATTAAAGAGGGCCGGGCTCTTTCCTATGTAAGGACAGTAAAAGTAGAGGGCAGGGGCCCCTCCTAAGTAAGGGCCCGTAAAAGTTGAGGCCCGGCCTTTTCCATGTAAGGCAGTATAGTATGAGGACAGGTCCAATCTATGTAAGGACAGTAAAATATGAGGGCCCGTCTGCTCCCTATGTGAGGACAGTAAGTATTTAGTCCAGTCTCCTCCTATGTAAGGACAGTATAGTAAGAAACAGGCTGCTCTCCTATGTAAGGACCCTAAAAAAGTATGAGGACAATTTCCGGGTCTCCTATGTAAGACAGTATAGAAAGAGGAAAAGGTCTGCTCCCTATGTAAGGACAGTAAATTTTGAGGCAGGTCTGGGTCTCCTATGTAAAGGAAAATAAAAGTATGAAAGGGCAGGTTTTGCTCTTTTATTAAAGGGGGAGGGTTAAAAAAAAAATTAAAAAGAGGACAGGTCTGCTCTCCTATGTTTAAAGGAAAAAGTTTGTATGAGGAAAAGGCTGCTCTCCTATTTTAAGGGCATTTAGTAGAGGACAGGTCCCGCTCTCCCCATGTAAGGGCAGTATAGTATGAGGGGCAGGGCCCGCTCTTTTCCCATGTAAGGACAGTTAAAAAAATGAGGGAACCCGGTTTTGCTCTCCTATTTAAGGACAAGGGAAAGTAAAGAGGACAGGGCTCTTTCCCATGTAAGGACATTTTTAGTATGGGGGAAGGTCCCCTCCTCCTATGTAAGGACAGGGATAAATAAATGAGGTCCCGGTCCCCTCTCCCCATGTAAGGGGCATTAAAAAGATGAGGGCAGGGGTCTCCGATGAAAGGACAGTATAGTTGAGGACAGGGCTGCTCCCTATGTAAGGACAGTATAGTATGGGACAGGTCCCCGCTCCATATGTAAGGACATATATATGAGACAGATTAAACTCTCCTATGTAAGGACATATAGTATAGGACAGGGCGCCTCCTATGTAAAGGGCAGTATAAATAAAGAGGACAGGTCCCGCTCTTTTATTTAAGGGGAAAGTATAGTATGAGGACAGGTCCTTTTTCCTATGAGGACAGAAAAGGGATTTAGGGCAAGGGCCAAATCTCCAAGTAAGGACGTATAGTATGAGGGAAAAGGTCTGGGCCTATGTAAGGACAGTATAGTAAAAGGACAGGTCCCCTTCTTTTATGTAAGGACAGTATAGTAAGGGGGCAGGTCCGCTCTCCTATGTAAAGGGCCGTATAGTAAAGGGGGCGGGGGCCGCTCCCCCCTATGTTAAGGACAGTATGAAAGAGACAGGGCCGCTCTCCTTTGTAATGAAACATTAAAAGTTTTGGGGGCGGTCTCTCCTAATAAGGACAGGAAAGTGTGAGGAAAGGTCCGCCCCTATGGGAAGGACAGTTATATGGGGACAGGTCTGCTCTCCCCATGTAAGGACAGTATAGTGTGAGGACAGCCCCTTTTTCCATGTAAGGAAACCCTATAGTTTGAGGAAAAGGTTTTCTCCTAGTAAGGGAAAAGTAAAAAGTATGAGGACAGGGCTTCTCCCCCATGTAAGGGGCAGTATGTGTGAAAACAGGTCCGCTCTCCCATGAAAAAACCGTTAAAAGTATGAGGGCAGGGCTCTCCTATGTAAGGACAGTAAGTTTTGAGGACAGGTCTGCCTCCTATGTTTAAACAGTATAGTAATTTGGACAGGTTTCCCTCTCCCTAAGTAAGGGCAGTATATATGAGGACAGGTCTGCTCTTTCCCATTTAAGGACAGTAAAATTTTGAGGGCAGGTCCCGCTCCCCCTATGTAAATCAGTAAAAGTATGGGGACAAGGGCTGCCCCTATGAAAAAACATATAAATGGGGGCAGGTCTGCTCTCCTATGTTTGGAAAAGTAAAAAGTATGAGGACAGGTCTGCTCTCCTATTGAAGGGACAGTATTAAATATGAGGGCAGTCTTTCTCTCCTATGAAGGACAGGGATAGTTTGAGGAAAAGTCCCGCTCTTTTATGTAAGGAGAGTATAGGGATGAGAACCCGGTCTGCTCTCCTATGAAAAGGGCATATAGTATGAGAACAATTTGCTCCCCCAAAGTAAAGGGCATTTTAAATATGGGGGACAGGGCTGCTCTTCTATGTAAGGACAGTATAGTATGAGGACAGGTCCGTTCTCCTCTTAGGGACAAAAAAGTAATAGGGGCAGGTCCGCTCTCCTATGTAAGGACAGTAAGTACCAATCTGGGCCCTGATCGATCTTCCTTTTCTGTATGTTATTTGGTACGGGAGGGTAGATAAACCTATGAAAATCTTGATCTAAAGGGGAAAAATATACCCCCAAATTGGTCCACAGGGCCCTTACATACACCCCAATAATCGGGGAGGCACATGGCTAGAAAGAAAACCGATTGGGGATTTTTTTAATTTTTAAATTTGGAAAGTAATTGGTCGCATTCCCACTTTAAACAGCAAGGCAAGAAAGTTTCAAAGTGCCTCAAATAAAAAACAATTTTTACATCCGTGATTTTGCAAAATTGCAAAAAAAAGAAGGAAAATTGTGGGAAATTTTGTTTCCTGTCCTTGCCCCCCCGAATTATAAAAAGGTAAAAACCCAAAAGGGCCCCTTTTGAAGGGAAAGGGGAGGAGAACATATGGGGACAACGGGAACAGAAAAACAAAACCCCCCTAGCTAAAGGGATAAATGGGAAAAACATGGAGGGAAAAAATAAAACCCACTTTTTTTGGTTTTTGGAGGGAGTCAGAATTTTCCACCAAGAGGGGGTGACTGGAAAAAAAAGAAACTATGTAAGGGGACGCAGTGGATCTATAGGAAGGAATTTTATCCCACCCCAGAGGCCCCCAATGAACATAAAACCCTTTTGGATGTTTTATCTAATTTTTCCCGAGAATACATTTTAGCATCTTTAGTAACTTTTTAAAAAAACACTCTCTAAATGGGAAAAATCTTAATAATGGGCATATGGGAAATTTATGCTTTTTTAGAAAAAAAATTTCCCTTATTAAAGTACTATCATCCTTTTTCAAAGAAAAATATTAAAAAAAAATCTCCTGAAAGCTCCGCTCTTCCTAGAAGACCCCTATATAAAGAGGGCAGGTCCGCTCTCCCCATGTAAGGACCGTTTAGTAATGAGGGCAGGCTTCTCCCTATTTTAAGGGCCCAAAGTATAGGTTTAGGTCCCCTCCTATGTAAGGACAGAAAAGTAAGAGGGCAGTCCGCTCCTCCTATGGGAAGGACAGTAAAGATGAGGGCAGGGCCGCTCTCCAAATAAAAGGGCAGTAAGTATTGGGGCAGGGCTGCTCTCCTATGTAAGGACCGTAAAGTATAAGGGCAGGTGTCTCCTATGAAAAGGGCAGTATAGTATGGGGGATATTCCCCCTCTCCTAAGGAAAGTATAGTAAAGGAGGGCAGGTTTCCTTTTCCCTATGTAAAAGGGAAAATTTTAGTAGAGGACAGGTTTCCCCTCTCCTAAGTAAAGGGCATTTTAGTAGGGGGAAAAGGTTTCCCCCTATGTAAGGGGCAGGAAAATAGAAGGGCAGGTCTCTCCAAAGTAAGGACATATAGTAAGGGGACAGGCTGCCTCCAAAGTAAGGAAGTAATAGGGGGACATTTTCCCCTCTCCCCATGTAAGGACGTATAAATTTGGGGCAGGGGCTCTCTCCTATGTAAGGGCATATATTATAAGAAAAGGTCTCTCCTAAGAAAAAGGGCAGTATAGTATAGGACGTTCCGTTCTCCTATTAAGACAGTATAGTAAAAGAGGACAGGTCTGCTCTCCCATGTAAGGAGACAGGGATAAATATGAGGACAGGTCTGCTTCCCCCATGTAAGGGAAAAGTATAGTAAGAGGACAAGGGCTGCTCTCCTAAGTTTAAAGGGCGGTATATAAAGGACGGGGCCGCTCTACTATATAAGGAAAAGGGATAGTATAGGACAGGGCTGCTCTCCTATGGTTTAAGGGGCAGTAAAAGTATGAGAACAGGAACCCTATGAAAGGACATTTTAGTAGAGGACAGGGCTGTTTTTATGTAGGGAAAAGTATAGTAAGGGGACAGTTTTCTCCTAGAAAAGGGCGTATAAACATGAGGACAGGGGGTGCTCTCTTATTTAAAGGGCGTATATTATGAGGGCAGTCTGATCTCCTATGTAAAGACAAATAGTAATAAAGACAGGTCGCTCTCCTATGTAAAACAGTATAGTATGGGGGCAGGTCCCCGTCCCGGGAAGGACCTTTTAGTATGAGGGCAAAGGGCCCGCTCTCCTATGTAAGGGCATATATAAAGAGGAAAATGTCCCTATGTAAGGACATAAAGTAGAGGTCATCCCGCTCTCCCATGTAAGGACAATAATAAGGGGGGGGGACAGGCTTTCTCTCCATGTAAGGACCCGTACAGTATGAGGAAAAGGTTCTCTCTCCTATGTAAGGACAGTATAGTAGGGGACAGGTTTTGGGTCTCCTATTTAAGGACAGTTTTAGAATTTAAGGGCAGGTCCGATCCCTATGTAAGGACAATTTTATATGGACAGGGGCTGCTCTCCTATGTAAGGACATATAGTATGAGGACAGGGCCTGCTCTCCAAAGTTTAAAGGGCAGTATAGTAAAGGACAGGGCCCCCTCCTAAAATTTAAAGGGCAAAAATATATGAGGAAAGGGCGCTCTCCTATGTAAGGGCATTATAGTATGAGGACAGGTCTGCTCTCCTATGTAAGGACAGTATAGTTTTAAGGACATTAAAAGTAAAAGATGACAATAGGGATGAGGGCAGGTGTCCCTTTGTTTAAAAAAGTAATAGTATAAGGACAATATAGTATGAGGGGCAGGGCTTTTCCTATGTAAGGACAATATAGAAATGAGGACAGGTCTGCTCCCTATGTAAGGGGGAGTATATTTTAAAGGACAGAAAAGTATAGGACAGGGGTCTCCAAAATTTAAAAACAGTATAGTATAAGGACAGTTTTAGTATAAGGGGCAGGGCCCCTCCTAAGGGAAGGAAAAGTATAGTATGAGGGCAGGTCTCTCCTTTGTAAGGCAGTATAGTATAAGGGGCAGGGCTCTCCTATGTAAGGACAGAATAGAAAGGGGCGGGCCGTCCCAAAGTAAGGACAGTTTTAAAAATGAAAGGGCAGGCCCTCTCCCCTTTTGTAAGGGCATTTTAGTATGAGGGCAGGTCCGCTCTCCTAATTTAAAGGGGGAGTAAGTATAGGACAGGCCCCCTCTCCTTTTTGTAAGGACATTTTAAAAATAAGGAAAAGGTTTTCCCTAAGAAAGGACAGTAAAAAGTATGAGGACAGGCCCTCTCTCATAATTTAAAGGAAAAATTTAAATAAGAAAAGGGCAGGCTCTCTTTGTAAAAAAAAATTAAGAAAGAGGGCAAATTTCCGGGTTTTCCCCATGTTTTGGGGGAGGGAAAGTATGAGGAAAAGGGCCCCAAATCTCCTATGTTTTGGGCAGGGAAAGTATGAGGACAGGGCCACTCTCCTATGTTAGGGGCAGTAAAGTAAAAAGGTTTTGGGCCCCCTCTCCTATGTAAGGGCAGTAAAAGGAATGAGGCAGGCCCCTCCTATGTAAGGTGCAGTAGAGTTTGGGGGCAGTGTCTGCTCCCTATGTAAAGGGCAGTATATTTTGGGGACAGATCTGCTCCCTAAAGGGAAGGACAGTATAGTATGAGGAGAGATTTTGCTCTCCAAAGTAAAAAACAGAATAGAAGAGGATAAAGGGGCCCGCTTCCTAAGTATTACATTTTAGTATTAGGACAGTTCCTCCCTATTGGGAAAGTACCCTATAGTATAGGGCAGATCTGCTCTCCTATGTAAGGGGCATAAGTATGAGGACAAGGGCCGCTCTCCATGTAAGGACATTTTAAAAAAAAAAAGAAAAAGGTCCCGGGTCCCCCAAAGTAAGGACAGTAAAGTATGAGGAAAAAGGCTCTCCTATGTAAGGACATTAAAAAATTTTTGAGGGCAGGTCGCTCCCTATTTAAGGGGCAGTATAGTATTGGGGGCAGGTCCGCCTCCTATTAAGGGACGTTTTATATGGGGACAGTCGCTCTCCTATTAAGGACAGTATAATATGGGGACAGGTCTGCTCTCCTAGTAAGGGCAAAATAAAGTATGGTTTTTAGTCGCCCCTTGTAAGGGCAGTATATATGGGGACAGATCTGCTCTCCTTGAAGGAAAAGTAAAGTATGGGGGAAGATTTGCTCTCCTAAGAAGGACAGAAAAGTATGAGGGAAAAGGGCCCGGGTCTCCAAGTTTAAGGGGAAAGGGGGAAGGGAATGGGTAAGGGGGGGGGGATGGAAGGACAGTAAGGGATGAGGGGGAAAATCTGCTCTCCCAGTAAGGGAAAAGTATAGTATGGGAAAGGTTCTCTCCTATTAAAAGGGCAGTATAGTATGGGGACAGGTTCTCTCCTATGTAAGGACAGTAAGTATGAGGACAAAATCGCTCTCCTATTAAAGGGCAGTATAGTAAAGGGGGACCCCAAAATGCTCTCCAAAGTAAGGGCAGTAAGAAAGAAGGGCAGTCCTCCTCCTATGTAAGGACAGTAAAAGATGGGGGCGGGCCTTCCCCCTATGTAAGGACAGTAAAGTATGGACGGGGCCTTTTCCTATTAAGGAAAATTTTAAAAATGGGGGACAGTTCCCCCTCCTATGTAAAACATTTTAAATATTTAGGAAAAAGGGCCGCTCTCCTATGAAAAAACATTTTAGTAGAGGACGGCCCCCTCTCCTATTAAGGAAAAGTATAGTATGAGGGACAGGCCCCCTCCTATGTAAGGACAGTATAGTTGGACGGTCCTTTTCCTAAAAAAGGAAAATTTTATTAAAGGGGACGGGCCCCCTCCAAAGTAAAGGGCAGAAAATTAAAGAGGCAGGCCCCAACTCCCCATGGAAAGGCCCGTAATTTTGAGGCAGGTTTTTCTCCTAAAGAAGGAAAGTATATTTTTTAGGGCAGGTGCCCCCTATGAAGGGGAAAATTTTAAAATAAAAGGACAGGCCCCTTTTCCCTTTTTTCCTAAGTTCAGGGTTTTTCCCATAGTTAAGTTGTGCCTTTGACTTTTAGGGGTGTCTAAAAGAATACGCTTATGCATTTTGGTGTAATTTGCCGTCCTCACAGTGATTGGGTAAGCTGCTTTTGGGTGGCGCTATATCATTGTGAGGGGTGGTGGCTTTCGGGTGGGGGGTAGTATGCTCTCTATGGACTATAAATAGATTGCTGTACTGAGGCTTCACTCCGCAAACATTTCCACACAATAGATCTACCTGGATACAGAATATAAGATGGATGGGGAACCACATTATATAGGCCATTTGTTAAGTCACCTGGATTTTCCAGCAATTACAAACCATGCAGCCCGGCCTGATAGAGACCCGACTGCACAAGACAGAAACAATCTTCTGAGAGCGACCCCGCAGCCCCTATTGTGAACCCACAAAGCACTTTTCAAAGAAGAAAAGTCACAGGGCACAGGGGGTCATTTTTTCCAAACCCGGGCGGTAATAATCCCCGGAAGCTCTTGAAATCCCTAGGATTAAAACAATAACTCCCTACTGATTTCTTGGAGGAAAAAAAAAAATTTTTTTTAACTTTTTCCCCCCTGACTTTTTTTTTTCAAATATTTAAAAGGGGTTTTTCCACCCTGTAAAAGTTGACCGTGGGAAAACCCCCCAAAAAGGGGAATTTTAATCACTTTTTCCCAAAAAAAATGTGATTACAAAAAGGAACCTCTGAGAGCTACAGCTTTCTTTACAAGCCCTTATTTTCTTAAAAAAGTTTGAAATTAGAAAACGTTTGGGAAGCTGGCCCATGGCCCAATGCTTCTTTGCCTGCAGTTTTTAAATCTAAAGACAGGGAAAAAAGAAAAGCTTCCAAGACTTGGGGAGAAAGTGCAGTGTATGGGGCTTTAGGGGTATAAAACAATCCACTGGTTGTAATGTTTTTTAAATTTGGAGGAACTTTTGGCAACGCTCCCACTTCCCCCCTTTTGTCCCTCCTCGCTGCTAAAAGCCCCCCTCCCTCTCCCCTCTGCAGCACCAGATAAGAGGAAAGCAACTCACTTAGTGGCAAAACCCTTTTGTCTTGTTTTATAGAGGAAAAATTGCAGTTTGTAGGTGACATTATCTGGTACGTCTATATTAAAGAAGACCTGTGACCTCTCCTCACTTGTCTGTTTTAGTAAATCCCTGTGATCCCCTATGGGAAAAAACAATTCCCGGGGCCTCTTCTCTTATAGCTCCCGTGGTTTTTGCTTCTCCTCTGTTATTCCTCCTAGAAAGTCAATTTCCCAAAATGTCAACTGGGTGTTTTCCATTCAGTATCAAAGGGGGGGTGTCCCTGCCCCAAAACTGTCAACACGATTGGACAGTGGGCAGTCCCGGGCAGGGAAAACGCCCCTTAAAATTTTGGGAACACCCTCTGTCTGTTCCCTAAAAAAATTTTTGGAGGGAATAAAAAGAGGGAAAGGCACAACACAGAGTTTTTAAGAGAAGAGGCTCCAGGAAATTTTTTATTCCACAAACAAAGGATTTTTCTAAAACAGACAATTTCCCGGGGACGTCACGGCCTTTTTTTAAAAAATTTTGGGTTTCCCAAACTTGCCCCGGGAAAAAGATTTAAATCTTTTTGTTTTTGGGTTTTTTTTCAACATTTTTGAAAAGACCTTTTGTTTCTTTTAAAAGGGGGGGTTTCCACGAAGTGAGTTCCTTACCCCCTTATCTACTCCCGGAGAGAAATAAACAAACATGCAGTTTTATGAACTGCTGCAGGGGTGAGAGGGAGGGGGTGAGCAGAGAACAGGAAGCAGGGGAGCGTCTGAAATGTTTTACCAAATAATTACATTACAGCCAGTGGGTTCTCAATACAAAAGACACAGCTCATACTTCCTGTCACTTTCTCCCCAGCCTTGCAAGCTCCTACATTTCCCTGTCATCAAAAAGAAGTGCAAACAAGCAAGCGTGGCCAATCAGCTCTGTCTGTCCTGTAGTGTCCTAATGTAAACTGTCAGGAAACTAAGGGGGACCTGAGTCAAAGCTGTAAGCTCCACAGCTTCACTATTTGTAATCACTATATTCTAGAAAAGGATTAAAAACCCATTTTGAGGATCCCACGACAACAATAAATCGTGGCAAAACCACTTTTAAATAAAGTACCCCCCAACCCCCACCTTCGGCCTGATAACATGACCGGCACTTTTATAAATAAATCTCAAGGACATGAAATATATTTTCCATATTTGTCAACAGCCCTGATTTTGGCCACAAAAAGGGACATGGGTTGTGTGAATCCCACCCAAAAGTGGGCGTTTTGGGATAATTTTGGGGTGTGCCTTAAATGTCCCGATTTAAATGTTGGCAAGTATGATGGACAATTCCCAGGTAAACATACACATTTGCTCTTGGAAAAAAAAAGAAAAAAAAAAATACGCAACAAAAAAAAAAATAAAAACAAAAAACAAAAGAAACGACACCCAGCCAACAACACACACACCCCCCCACTCCCCCGTGTTCCTCACCCTCACCCACAACCCACTCAGCGACCCCCCTCCGTCCCCCCACCCCACTCCCCTCTAAAAACAAACAATAAAACACAAAAAAACACACCCCTCCCCACCCACCCCCCACCCCCCCCACCCACCCCCTCCCCCCACCACCCTCCCCCCCCGCCCCCTACCCACGCCCACGCCTCCCCCTCCCCCCCCCCGTCCCCACCCCCCACCAAACCCACCCCCCCCCCCCCCCCCCCACGGCCTCCCCCAACACCCAACCCCCACCCAAAAATTCCACACCGAACACCCACACCCCCCCCCCTCTCCCCCCCCACCCCCCCCCCCCCCCCCACCCACCACCCCCCCCAACCCCCCATCCCCCCACCCCCCCCCCTCCCACCCCCCCCCCACCCACCCACCCACTCCCCCCACCCTACACCCCTCCCCGCCTACCACACCCCCCCCCCCCTCACCCCACCCCAAACAACACCCGCAAAAAACTCGCCCCTCCACCCGTCTGTCCACCACCCTACCCCTCAACACCACCGCGCACCCCCCCCCCCCCAATCCCCCCCCCCCCCCACCCCTCCCCCCCCCCACCCCCCCTATCACCCCCGCCCCCCACCCCCTTAATCTCCCCCAACCACTCCCCCACCCACCACGTCAATCCCCCGCCCCCCACCCCCATCACACACTACCACCCCCCCCACCCCCCAAAACCCCCTCCCCCCCCCCCCCTCCTCCCCCTGTCTCACCAATACAAAAAAAAGAAAAAAATAAAAACAAAGAATAAAAAAAAATTTGGCGCTTTTTCACATCCCCCCCCTGCGGGGGGTTTTTTGATGCAGTTTTAAAACCCTTCATTTTAAGGACAAGCGCAACCCCAACCCTGAAACAGTGGGCGCAGTTTCAAAAATATTTTTTTTTTCTAATCTTTAAAAACCCACCTCTCTAAAAGTTAGGGAAAATAATGCTTGGGCACCTCCGATGCCATTTAAATCTTGAGGGGAAACCCAACTAACAAGGAAAATCCAAACTGTCGGACCTGCTACCATCAGGCATAGGAACACACTCTTAGATGAATCGTTCCCCTCGAGCCATAATTTCATCTATCATTTCAATTAATTTTTCAAAAGTCACCTTGCATTTTTGAGAGCTTTGCAGTAATTGAGGAAAAAAAGTTTAACCAAAAAACTTCAAAAGTAGAAATGTAATCACCAAACCCCCACTTCTCCTGCACGGGGGCAAAGTGCGCCCAAACCAACCCTTGTACTCATGTCCCAGTCACATCAATAAAAAAAAAAACATTAAAGGGATTTCAGTGGAATAGAAGGTGAAACCTTGGCACAAATGCAAGATGATGGATAAGCTTCAGCTGGCACACAGGAGAGAAAGGGAACCTACCGGTTGTCTTTTGGGCATGGAGGGCCTTTGGAAATGGGGGCTGGGGCTACTTTTCAAAGAACCAGAAAAAGAGACAGAAACAAATCATGGAGATGACGTAACTGTAGGGTGGCCCCCAAAAATCAAATCCATTTTTTGGGGTCCAGAACAAAAACCACGTGGGGCCCCCAAACGCCCAAATGGGGCTCCAAAATCAACCCCACTGGTGGGGGCCCCAAGAATCGACCCTACTGGGGGGCCCCAAGAATCAACTCCCGGTGGGGTCTAAGAACAACTCCACTGGGGGCCTAAGAAACAACTCCCCCTGGTGGGGGCCCACTTAAAAACAACTCCCCCGGTAGCTCTAAGAATCAACTCCACGGTTGGGCCTAAGAATCAAACCCACCGGTGGCCAAGAATCAACCCCCCGTGAACCAAAGAATCAATTCTTTATTTGGGCCCCCGGGTCAACTTCACTGTGGGCCCCAAAAAAACACCACTGTGGGCCCCAAACCCCAACCCCAAATGGTTGGCCCTAAAGAGTCAACCCCACTGGTGATCCCCAAGAATCAACTCCACTGATGTATGCCAGTCCACTGAAAAATAACTCTGGGTATGATTCCCGCCTTTAAAAGGTTTTTTTCCCACCAACCATGGTATAATCGATAAAATGCCATGAAAGCTACTCAGGGAAAGGCCTCAAAATCCTTTTTTAAAGAATGGAAACCAGCACCCATCCCCATTCTGTTCATGGGAGTTCTAAATGGAAACCAACGCTCCCTGTACTTCAACCCAAAAAAAAAATGGTGAAGCCACTGTTTCCCCCCCACTCTGACCCATCCAGCTACTGCTTCCCCCCTCTCCCATCACCCCTTCTAAACCCTTCCACTCACTTCTCCCACACTCTGACCTCTCCAGCCCTGCCCCCCCCCTCCACCGTCCCCCCCCGGGCCATGTGCCCCACTCTCCTCTACATTCTGAATCTTTGCATCACTGTCTCCCCCCACTATGACCCCTCCAGCCACCCCTCAATCTGAAACACCAGACACTCTCAAGCACTCTGACCCCACCAGCCACTGTCTTCCTCCTCTTCTCCCCACTCTGACCTCTCCAGGCACTATCCTCATCCGACTCTGACCCCTCCAGCCACTGTTTCTCCACCACTCAACCTCCGCCCTGCTCCTCCTTCCCTTCTGACCCCTCCAGCATCTGTCCCCCTCCCACTCTAACCACTTACCCCCACTTTGACTCCCCCAGCCATTATTTCCCCCATCTCAAATCCCTCCAGCCACTGTCCCTTCACACTATGACTGCTCCTGTCACTATCACACCTCCACTCTGACCCCTCCAGCCACTGTTTCCCAGCCACCTTCCTAATTGGGACCTACCTACCTGGAACCTACCTACCTCACTGGGGCCTGCATATCTGGTGTCTACCAACCTACCTAACTGGGGCCTACCTGGGACCTACCTAGCTGTTGCCTGACTAGGGCCTATATATCTACCTAACTTGGGCCTACCTACAGTGAGGGAGGTACTGGGAAAGTGAGGATTCTAAGATATTTGTGTCCAAATCTGCAGGGATGAGTGGTGGCCGGGAAAAGTAATTATGGCATTTTGCACCGGATACAGAAAAAGGGGAAAAGGAAAGACTTGTCAGAGAAGATGTCCCCTGTGAGTCTTACGATGTGATTACACTGTAATCACTTATATGTCTGTAGAGCCTGTGTACACTGGTATCTACCACTATATGGTCACTGTATGGCAGTAATTTACAGTTTGTAGAGCCTGTGTACACTGGTACCTACCACTCTTCGGCGCTACTATTGGTCTTTGTAATACTGATCTTTATTTAGTAATAGTATTATTCAGTCACTACGTGGTGGTAATTTGTGGTCATATTCTGGCTTTATAACCGGGTCCTTATATAGCAGCATTATTGGTATTGTTGGTCTTGGTCTAGTGGGATTTATTTGGTAGTAGTATGATGGGGATCTGTAGGGTGAGGTATTTGCTCCATTATCTTGTAATTACATGTCTATTATTAAGAGGTAGTGGTAAATGCTCGTGGTTGAGTGAGCGGCTCGCGGGAGGCATCCAAAAGTTTACTATGGGGCCCAGGCTTCTCTCGTTACGGCCCTATACATTTTCTGGCCAGGATGAATATTTCAGTTATGCTCTAACATGCAAAGAATGAGGCCAAACCCATCGGATCCAGTGCAGCTGTAAGGCTGTATGGAAACATATGAAAAACAGGTGTTGAGGAACGTATGTATATGGTCATTGACATATATACCCATGACTAATGTCTCACAACTGCATCCGAGGTCCAAGGGCTTTACTGTATTGTTGCAGAAATTAGAGAGTATTCTTATAAGAGGAAATAGGAAAACCTTTAGCACTTACCCTGCACATGTAGTCCACGTGGTTCCTTCATGGAGCACCATATTCTTCCCCACAAGGGAGATCCCGACTCACAGCACAGCAGTAATTAGGAGGAACAAAGGGCAGATGTAGGCAAGATGGTGGCAACATAGATGGCTACTGGCTGCGTAGTTAATATGAAATGACGTATTAATATATAGCCCCAATACCCCAACAGATACCGCAAATTTCCACGACCAGGGCCCCAAAAAATTAAAGAATTAAAAAATAGCTTGGACAAAGCCGGTTATGCACTATGGCAGACAGAGCAAACGTATTTCCCAAAAAGGGCAAAATTTTTTCCCCATTGAAGCACTATACCTTGTTCTTGCTTTTAGATTCCCTTTAGTAAACCAAAACCTTTGCTAAACCCTTCACTGCATACGAATTTCCGGGTTTTTGCAAAAGCTTTTTTAGGGCACATGACCTTCACTATGATTGTCTTAAGAACAAATAATACCCGTAATTTTGGCCCTTTCCTGTCTCTCTAAGAAATTTTTATGAGACTGACTTTGAACCTCCCAAAGGGGAAAAGCCCTAGAGGATTCACCCGGTCACACAACCCTCTTGTATTTTTAGCAGCACTGCCCCCGGCAGCATGAAAAAATCCTGTTTCAGATCAGGGCACATGACCCCGTGGGAGCAGTGGGGGAAATTCCTGTATTCCTTTCAGGTCACATGCCCCCGTGGCAGCCCGGGAAATCCCGGTTTTTCGCTTTCAGGTCACAGACCCCGTGGGGCAGGGGGAAATTTCCCGTTTCAGTGCAGGCCCCTGACCCTTTTCACAGTGGAAATCCCGTATTTAGCTTCAGGTCACAAAACCCCGTGGCGCATTTAGAAAAACCTGTATTCAGGGTTCGGTTTACATGGAAACCCGTGGGAGCAAGGGGAAATCCCGTAAAAACAGCTGCAGGTCACATGACCCCGTTTTCAGCAGTGAGAAATCCCGTTTCAGCTGGGGGTCACAAGACCCATGGCAAACAGTGAGAAATCCTGTATTCAGTGCAGGTCACATGACCCGTGGAGCAGTGAGAAATCCTTATTCAACTGCAGGGGTTCCCCTTACCCCCTTGGGGACAGTGGGGAAAATTTCCCTTTTTCGTGCATTTACAAGAACCCCTGGCAGCATGAGAATCCTGTTTTAAAACTCCGGGGGCCTGGGGGCCCAAGGCCCTTAAACATTTTAGAAATTTTGTATTCAGCTTTCAGGTCACAAGACCCCGTGCACATTTTTAAACTGGTTTTTAGCTGCAGGTTTACAGAACCCCGTGGGACAGTGAGAAATCCTTATTCAGCGCAGGGGCCCCAAGACCCAAGGGAAACAGTGAAAAACCCGTTTTAAAACTGCCCGGGAAAAAGGACCAGGGCAGAGGGGAAATCCCGAATTCAACTCAGGTCAAAGACCCCCGGGGAGGAGTGAGAAATCCTGTTTTTCAGTTTAGGCAAAAAGGTGGGGGGCCCCCCCCCCCCCCCCCAGGGGGAGAAAACCCCCTTTTCAGCTGCAGGTTTACATGATCCAGTGGGAGCAGTTGGGGAAATCCGTATTCAGCTGCAGGCACTAGACCCGTGGGAGCAGTGAGAAAACCTGTATACAAACTGCAGGTCACATGGGGCCCATTGAGCAGTGAAAATCCTGTATTCAGCTGCGGTAAAAGACCCCGAGGGAGCAGTGAGAAACCGTATTTTACTGCGGTTTTCCCCACCCAGGGCACAGTGAGAAATCCTGTTTTTCAACTGCAAATTTACATGCCCCGTGGAAACAGTGAGAAATCCTGTATACGCTCAGGTCCAGACCCAGTGGCAGCAGTTTAGAAAAAACCCGTATTCCGCCGGGGGTCCCCAAGGACCCCGTGGCAGCAGTGAGAAAATTTTATTCAGCTGCAGGGCACATGACCCAGGGGGCAGCATGAGAAAATCCTGTAATTCCCGCTTCAGGTCCCATGACCCATGGCAGCAGTAAAAAATCCGTATCAGCTGCTGGCATTTACCAGGGGGCAGCAGTGAGAAATCCTGTATTCAGCTGGGAGGTCACTTACCCAGTGGGGCAGTAAAAAATCCTGAAATTTTTGCAGGTAAAATGACCCGTGGCAGCAGTGAGAAATCCTGTATTCAACTGCAGGTCCCTAACCCCCGTGGGAAACCATGAGAAAAACCTGTATTCAAATGCAGGTAAAGTAAAGTTTAATAGCCAGAGGCCAAAATTTTTCCGATTTATGTAAAATTGAGGAAAAGGGGTTGGGGTGGGCACAGGGGTCCTTTAAAGGGTTTTTACCCTGCCCCGTTCCCCAAATTTCCGATTTAGGGTTTGGATGACCCTTAACAGAAATTCCGGATTCAGCTTGTTAAAAATTTTCCCGGGTCCCAAAAAAACAATTAAATGGAGGAGGGGGGGTTTTTTTGTGACAACCCCTTTCCTTTTAAATTTTTCTTTCCCCCCCCTTTCCCCCCCCCCCCACCCACCCCCCCCCCCCCCCCCCCCACCCCCCCCCCAACCCCCCCCAAAAAAACACCCCCAACCCCCAAAAAACCCCCCCCCCCCCCAATCCCAAAATCATTAAAAAACAACCCCCCCCCCCCCCCCCCCCCCCCCCCAAAAAAAAAAAAAAGCCTTCAAAAGAAAAAAAAATTGGTTTGGGCAAAACACTCTTTCCTTTTCCCAACCCGGTGACCTCACTCCCTACTTTTATTAAAACAGGAAGGGGAGATATGGATTTGGGAAACCCACAGACGCTGTGAGCACTCAAGCAAATAAAATGTCTTTACTCCTGACCAAAGGGCAATATCAAAAGCCAAAGTATTTAGGGAAAAAATTTTCCAAATTTCTTATCCCCACATGGAAAACGAATTATTGAAATAGAAAAAACATTTTAAAGGCTATTACGGGGAATGGTAACTTTTTTTCCCCCCCCCCTGAAAAAATACAAACTTGGGTTTTTTGGATCACCTCCGCAAGACGGACCCCCCAGGGCGGACGCAAAAAACGCCCGCGGCGATCTTCAGTGAACGCCGCTGCGTGTC
>JAODAL010032426.1:0-46948 GCA_025379985.1 Phyllomedusa bahiana
TTTTCGGGAAAATATTTGGGCGTATGTGGTTTTAAAGTGTTAAAATTGTTTTTTCCAGAAAGGAGGAACAGGACCATTATAGGCTAATTGTAATTATAAAATTATTGGTTACCCTTATCTGTAAGGAACAGATTCTCAAGTATGATTTATGTGAGGTGGAGTAGCTATAGTCCTTTCATACGCATGGTAGCAGCAGACCCGGACTGCCATACTTTTAACCGGGCCTGTGCCTGGTGGGCTGCTAGGGTCTAAGCCCCTGCAGCCCTCGGAGGGTGGGTGGTGGATGTGGTGCGCTGATGATTTCCCCCAGTGGGCCCCGAATACCGGCACTCAGGCCCCCTTCGCCACAGAGCTGCATCGCTAGGCAGTGCAGGCAGTGGCTGAAACAGAACAGCCTGTGTGTCTGAGCAGGTGGCGTGATGATCTCACACTGGCCACCCTGGAAGAAGAGAAAAGGAAGGAAAGGTGACAGGTGAGTTTTTATTTTTAATATGGGCTCCCTATCTACCTAAGGACTCCCTATCTATCTATGGGCTTCCTATCTACCTGTAAGCTTCCTATCTACCTATGGGCTGTTTCTCTACTTATGGGTTGTTTATCTGCCTATGGGCTGTCAATCAACCTAATTAATGTGGTGATAATACAAACCAGCCTAATTACTGGGGCGCCCCTGTCTACCTGCCTAATTACCCAGGGTGGCCCTGTCTATCTGCCTAATTACCGGGGCCACCCTGTCTACCTACCTAATTTATGGGGATTGGCCTTCTGCCTACTTAATTACTGTGGAGGCTCTATCTATCTACCTAATTAATGGGGGAGCTGTATACCTACCTAAATCCTGGAAGAGGCTCTGTTTGTCTACCTAAGTACTGGGGGGAGGCCCTTTTTACCTACCTAACTCCTGGGGGAGGCCCCGCTTGTCTAACTATTGGGGGGCCTATGTTACTACCTTCCTAATGGAGGCCCTTTATATCTACCTATAGAAGGGCCTATACAGCTATCAACTGTGGGGGCCCTGTATACCTACCTACCTACCTACCTACTAAGAGGCTCTATATAGGTACCTAATGGAGGACTATATATCTTCCTACCTACTTTGGGGACCTTTATACTTATCTGTCTACTTAGGCACTTACAGTATATATTCAATTAGGGGCTACCTAAGTGGGGATTATATACCTCTTTACCTATTGAATGAATCTGTAAACTTACTAAGGAGGCCTGTTTACCTGTATTCTGAGGGTACCTATATACCTATGTGTTTTGAGAGGTCTATATACTTACCTACCTACTGGGGTGCTTGCTTAGCTACCTAATGGGGGCCGACCTATTTACCTACCACTTCTCTGACTTTTTTTTTAAATTTCTAATGTTTAGAGTCTAACATACCTAAAAAGAGCATCTACCTAAGTGCCTGTCTACTATATGGGGTGTGGATCTACTTACTGGTGTCACAATGGGGGTCCTATAATTGGTTGGAGGCACATTTGCTGTTTGGGATACAATTACTGTTTGGTGCACCAAAGGGGGCACTATTATTATTTGGGGCTCCATGAATGGGGAATTTGTACAGAGTTGGGAATCGATAGGGAAGGGCTGTAAAAGAAAGAAATCTAAGATGTTTTGTGGTAAATTCTACAGGGACAAATAGTGGCCAGGAGAAGACGTCATTGCATTCTGTACTAGACTGAGAAAAAAAGGGAAGAGAACAACTCATCTGAGAAGAAAACTACTCATCAGAGAAGACATTTCCTGTGAGGCCCTGATGTCAGGGGTTATTTTACTTCTGTGTTGGATCAGTGCTGTATTCACAGTCATGTGATGCAACCTGAGCTAGTATCTGACCACTATGTGGTCTCTATATGGCAGAGCTTGTATAATAGCAGCCTAGAATTGTCCCTGATTGTCCATGGAGTGTACACTTGTCCAAGACACTGTAATGAGTAGTTTATCTGTGGCACTTTTTCTTTCTTGCTCGTGGTTATAATGTTGTTTATTTTAGAAAGTGTTGGGGTGTGCAAATAAGGGAAATTTTGGAAGCGGATATTGTATGTGGGCTGGTGGGGGTTTTGTGCCAGGGTTGCTTTTTATTCCTAATCTGGCCCTGGGTAGCAGCACCATAAATCCTAAAATCGATAGCCATGGCCTTAGGACACTCGTTTTAAATAAAGATGGAGGCATAAATAACAGTATGAACAATTTCGAAATCCCCATACCACATCAACTTTCCCTTTGACAATTTTCAGATTTTCTTTAAAATCTTTTCACAAAAGATAGCGAACAGATGTTAGGAGCAGAAACATTTGCTATGGTGCATAAAACGTCTAGTGTCTCTATCATTATGAGAATGCTCAAAGGTCACCGAGTTATAATAGCTATTAACTCAGCTGCAGATTGTTTTCTGCATTTTCAAGAACTATATAGGGGGAAAAATTTTTATTATGAAATCTAAGGGGAGAGGCTCCTAAACATGGGATCCTGTTTCTTTCCACAATACAGATCTCTTAAATGGGCTAGTAAGAACCTTGGCATTGAGAGACAAATATGTTAGCTGCCATCAAGTAGCATTCTATTGTAAACCACTTCATCCAAACCTGTTAAATCCATCCTGTTAAAGTGGTAAAAAAAAAGCAACATCTTCAAAAAAACCAAAATCATGCAGTTTAAACTGTGCATACTCAGAAGTATAGGAGCATGACAACAGAGAAAAAATAGGCATCAGGTACTGACATCCAGGGTAGTTATGACATAAATGGAGCCATTTTTGGTAACTATACTTTTGTTGAAAAGCCACAATAACATAACATTTTATGTTGAAGATGATTCTGGTAATGTCAGTGATGAGGAAAGCCAATTAACTAAACCTACTTTAACATGAACCAGTGAAGTCTTGCAACAACATTCCTCAGTCTTATCTGGTAGAGATTTAGGTTTAAAAAGTTGATATACTCTATGACAAAGTCTTGTTTGGAGACGATAGAAACAACTTTTTTAGCTGATGTAGATATGAAAATAAGTCTAAAGTTACAGATTGTGGGATTTCTGGTAGCTTCCCATTGTTCCTGCAGTTCATGCCTTCCAAGTCAGCAAGCTTATAGGGGTTCTCCTTGACTATCTTTTTATTTGTTATAGGGCTCACAACTGTATTATATTAAAATTTGTAAAATTTATACTTAAAAATGTGCCTGTCCTGCTATGCAAAACAAGGTAAAGAGACCTCTCCTCCCCTCCATGCTCTGCAAACCATGTGACATATATTGAAGCCCTGCTCCACTTAGAAACACTCTCCTACAGTGGGTGTGACCTGAGTAGAGAAAGACTGCAATCACTCTTACCAGCCTGTAGTTTGCAATTGAATAGAAGTAATTACATTAGAGTAATTACAGGGGAGAGGGAACTGTTTGTTTAACTTTAAATCCTGCTATCAGGACTTACTAAAAGTAATGGGAGCAGAGGACAGCCGTACAGAACTGGGGGGTTGTATGCTGCTGTCATGAAAATGATGACTGCAGCTCTGTACAGTTTACATAGTGACTCATGAGTCCTAGTTTTAAAAAGTATCCAAATAGGACGTCAGCATAATGTTCTTTTTTTAATAATCCAGAGTTCAAATGATGTGCAACGTTTCCGCTACATAAAGAACCTTCTCAGGCATAATATAAGTATCAATAAGCCTGATATATAAACTGATAAGGCATTACATAAGTGTTTAGTCACCCAATCAAAAAAAGACACAATAATAAGATCAACATATGTAAAATACTTTACATCACCTATCCAATCCTGCAGTCAAAATGAAAATGACTGTCAGGTCCCATATTCAATCATAGGTGTTAAAAGGTTTTACCACCTGAAGAATGTGAAGCGGCACCAGTGGATGATTTGCAGTGTATCCAGCGTCCTCTCCACTGCGCATGTCCATCCAAGTTGCGCATGTCTCTTACACCATCAGCTTCCGAACATGAGTCATAGCTATCATCATTATCATGACAGCAAGTACAGAGGATTACACACTATTGTCAGTACATAGACCCTAACAGTGATATCTGTGGAGGGAAGTCCTAGATTACAATGCAGTCTATGAGTTGTAGGAAAAAGATGCTGGAGAACTACTGAGACTCCCACAAGCAGGAAGTTTCACTGCAATAAGTGGATCTTATGATTGATGAATCAAGAGGCAAAAGAAAAAAAACACACGAAGATAGTGAAATATCTTTACTTTTCAATATAAATGCTGTTTACAGTGTTCTATGAGATCTGTAAACTCCTTGATACCCCCTTTAAATTTAATCTTTTCAGTGTGGTCTTCCAGCTGGTTATACGATTCTACTAAGCCATTGTGAGCAGAAGAGAATTTGCTAATTTTAGTTTTGACATGGTTCACGCTTTCTCCTAATTAATCAATAGAAGCAATATACTGGCTTAAGGTTAAGAGAAGGTCTCGTTGTACATAGAGTTAGCATCATGTCAAAAAAGATTGGGACATCCCCTGGTTAGAGGTGGAAAAGTCTTTAAGCAGGTTTACTCTAAGAGATATGGTAGCTACATCTCCAGTAGCATCCATAGTGTTTAGTTTGGCTTTTTGTTTAACCGGACTTCTAGCAGAAGGGTTAATATGGTCCAGATCCTATGACCACTCTGAAGACCGTTGAGCTTCGCTGATGTTGCTGGTGTAGGGGCATCAATGTCCTTGCCATGTGGCGAGGATGTGACAGTGTTATGTTGAAGGGTAAACTGATGGTATGTATTGACTGCCAGTGGTTGCCGGGTCTGCATCTGGCTGGTCAGATTGTAGAACAAAGTCTGTAACTGCCATTTTCTGTCTGCAAGTAGACATCATTTTCTTCAGGAGGTAGAGTGGCAAGTAGTCGCAAAGGTTAGGTATAATAGGTTACTATGGACCAGAGATGCCTGTTGTTTCAAGGCATATGAAGGACTACAAGGAAATTATATCATAATACAGCTAAAATTGTAGAGCCATAGGTCAACTAACAGATCTGCTGACTAGATGGTAGATGAAGAAATATCATATTACTATAAAGCAGGCAGATCTCTCTGTGAAGATCTTAAAAACAATTAGGGCAATATTTCCTGATGCCAGTAGATGTCGCACTGTGCATTAAGTATGATACAATGCTCACAGTCAGAGGCACTCAGAATTCAGCTTTTATATCACCGTTGTAATATTGTACATACACAATGCAGCTTAGTCTGTATGCAACTTAAAAATTCAGCAGCAAAAGCACTGTTAGAGACAGTCCACACGGCATGCTTTTCTCATCGAATTTTCAGATGGTTTGCGGATTTGGAAAACGTCTGAAAACCGACTAGAAACTGTCCCCACAGACTTTAATAGATAATCTGTTCAGTAGTGTACACTGAACGAATTTTCAGCCAGACGGCTTTTCAGCTACCGACGTTCCAAAAAACCTTGAACATGCACAATCTTAAGCCAGGTTTTCAGAAGTTATGCAGAAGTTGTGCAATTCAATGGTTATGGGTAGAGATGGGCGAATTTCTCAAAAATTCGATTCGGTCACTTCGCCGAATTTTCCGACAAAATTAAATTCGGTCCGAATTACTTTGGCACAATCGCGGGTTAAAAAGCAGCTTTTTCCAGGCTGCACGGGCCGCAGGGTGCTGTAAACCGTTGTGCCATGTTTAAATATGCGGGGAGTTTTTGGTCTTATACAAGTTTGTTTTAGTATGACCCAGATGACTGCCGCCGCTCTTAGAATCGTTCCTAAAAAATTTCCCCGGGCACAAGAGGGAAAAAACCTGCCCCAAAAAAACCAAGGGGGGAAGTAGCCTATAAAGTCATGCCAGCGAAAGCTGGAAAAAACAAGTGAGGCCAGGTGGAAAAATTTTGTGACAGAGTGTGGAGGTTTGACGGGGCACCCCAAGCAGCATGAGGTCGGGCAGGGGCACAATGACATTCGGGAGGGGGCAAAACACGGGGGAAGCCCAGGTGGCACAATGACTGAGAGCGGGGGGTCACGGCGGGCAGCAGTATGAGGTGGCAGGGGCACAAGAATTTGGAGGCGGCAAAAACAGTTTAGGACAGACTGGCACAATGATACAGTGTGGAGGTCACGACAGCAGCAGCATGAGTCAGCGTGGCACATTGCTTTGGAGGCGGCAAAAAACGTAAGGCCACAGGGGGCCCCAAAAAATCACACAGTGTGGAGGTCACCGGGCAGCAGTTAGATCACTGGCAAAAAATGACATTTGGAGGCGGCTAAACGTTTAGGCCACAAGTGGCACAACCCACACAGTGTGGAGGTCACGGCGGCAGGTATAAGATCAGGATGGCAAAAGACTTTCTGGAGGGGGCCCCAAAAAAGATTAGGCCACGAGGGGCACAATCACACATGTGGAGGTCAGGGCGGCAGCGTATGAGAGCGGGCAGGGGCACAATGACATTCTGGGGGGGGAAAAACATTTTGGGCCCAAAGGGGCAAAATCAACAGTGTGGAGGTCACGACGCAGCAGCAGAGATTGGGCATGGCCAATGACATTTGGGGAGGTGGAAAAACATATTAGGCCACAGAGTTCACAATGACTGAGAGCGGAGGTCCGGGGGGCAGCAGCATGAGGTAGGCAGGGGCACAATGCCCAAGTTGGAGGGCAGGGAAAGGGTCCCCGCGCAGCAGAGGTCGAGAGTGGCAAAATACATTCGGAGGTGGCAAAACAGGGGAAGCCCCACGAGTGGCACAATGACTGAGAGGGGAGGTCACGGGGCAGCAGCATGAGGTAGGCAGTGGCAAAATGCATTCTGGAGGGGGCCCAAAACAGTATTAGGCCACAGGTGGCACAATCACACAGTGTGGGGGCCCGGGCCCGGCAGCAGTATGAGGTAGGCAGTGAACAATGACTTTTCTGGGGGCGGCTAAACATATTAGGCCCAGAGGGCACAATCACAAGTGGGAGGTCACGGCGGCAGCAGTATGAGATCGGGGCAGGGGCAAAATGCATTCGGGAGGCGGCTAAACAGTATTAGGCCACAGGGGGCACAATACACAGTGTGGAGGTGGGCGGCAGCAGATGAGATCAGGCAGTGGCAAAATGACTTTTGGGAGGGGAAAAAAAAAAAAGTATTAGGCCACAAGTGGCACAAATCACACAGTGGGAGGTCAGACAGCAGCAGCATGGATCGGGGCAGTGGCCAAGACATTCGGGAGGCGGCAAAACAGATTAGGCCCACAGAGTGGCACAATCACACAGTGTGGAGGTCACGACAGCAGCACATGAGTAGGCAGGGCCAATACATTCTGGAGGGGAAAAACGTATTAGGCCACAGGGGCACAATACACAGTGTGGGGGTCCGACAGCAGCGCATGGATCGGGCGGGGCACAAGGGACTTTCGGGAAGGTGGCAAAAACAGGAGGAACCAAGAGGGGGCACAATGACTAGAGCGGAGGTCAGGGGCGGCAGCAGCATGAGGTCAGGCAGGGGCACAATGACACAGTGTGGGGGACATGGCAGCAGCCCGAAAGCACAGGGGCAGACAGTGCACAATGACAACTGTGTGGTGTCACGGCAACAGCAACGCAGCGCGCAAAAGGGCTAGAGTGGACAATGACAGAGTGTTTTAGGGGTGGCAATACCACCCGGTAAGATGGTGGTAGGCAGATGGAGAAACTGTCAGGTGTGTGGAAAAAGGCGGGGGGGCGGCATAGAATAGTGGCGAGGCGGGTATTTTTGAACCCAGACTGACACCAAAGGCATTGGGGGGGAAATCCTGGCCGATCCACTGATTCATTTACAAAGGGCTGTTCCACATTTCCGTGGACAACGGGTTCTCCTTGGGGTAAGGGGCCCCCCGCCGCACTAAACACCCGCTCTGATCCCACCTATGGCTGGGCGGGACAGCTTCTCCACTGCAAAAATCGGAAATTTGGGGCCCACACATCCTTTTGGTGCCCAGTAGCCCAGGGTCTTCTAATGGGGTGGCAGAGTGCTGTCAAGTAGGCCACCACCTGTGGTTCGGGGACTGCTCCATTTTTTTCCTTGCTGGCTGCTGTGCTGGCGACTCCCCTCCTCATAGGGGGGAAGGAAGCTGCTATCGTGACCCCGACTTAGGTTTTTACTGGGGAGCTGGTCTCTCCTACCCCCCCCACCCTTTCCCCAGCGCCGCGGCATTTGATGTGAGGCTGGGGAAACCCCCCCGGTCAGCCCTGTCAGAGGAGGGACGATCCACAATGGCAGCGCCAACTGATTACGGGGGATTTCCCTTTTAAGTGTTTGAGTTTGTTTTCCTCTCAATAGCTGGGAAAAAGGACCCCATTTGGCCGGGGAGCAGGTCCAATGGGGGGGAGGCCAGAAGTCACCCCTCTGCCGGATGTGACTATTGGGCTTCACTAGCCAGGCTGGGGGCCATTGCACAAGTGACCCGAGGGGCTCCCTGCTCCATTTTCCCTGTATACTGCCCGGTGCTTGGGGGTCATTGCCCGTCCCCTCATCTCCATCTACCTCCCCCAGCTGTCTGCTCCCCCTTTCCCTTGTCACCGGGTAGAAAATCCACTCATTTCACCAGAAAATGCTTTCTCCAATGTCCCCCTCCTCCATTTCAGTCCCCACCGGACCATGTGGCCCGAGATTTTGTCCACGTCTCCATCCCCCTGCCCAAAGTTTTTTTAAGCATCTTTTCCAGGCATAAGCAGTGGAATGATGTTTTCATCCCGTATCCTGGCGACTGACAAATAACGTCCCCTCCTCGAATGGCCTCAAAAAAAGGGCAGGTGTCAGATGAGTCCCCATGGCTGACATCAAAGTTACACAGGGGGTATTTCGTCTCCCTGGATATCAAAAAAATCGTTAATGGCCTTTTCTTTTTTCTCGTCGGTCCAAAAAGTGCGGCTGGAATTCCGGGGTGGCATGCAAATCAGGTGTTTGGGGGGGGCCGTTCTGCCCTGAAAACTCGAGGGGGTGTTCCTGGCTTTGTACGAATGGAAAAAAGGCATGCAAGTTTCTGGCCTTTTTTCAGAATTTTTGAAGTGGTGGAAGACTTCAGGAACCTTTTCACAACCAGATTGAACACTTTGCCCCATGAAGGGCGCAAGGGGACCCCCCTCCTGGGGTGCAGCGCGGACACCATGTTCCTCCCATGTCCGTCCCATGGTTCCGTTTTGCTTTGGGCGCGGGAGAGCCACACATCGATTTTTTTTTGCTGCATGACGGGGAGCATTCCCCCCCGTGTATTCGTTCGCCGAGAAAGCCAGGTGTATAACTGCGAACACCCTGTGCCCTACAATGGGTATGATGGAGCGTATTGTGGGGCTGAGATGGTGGGGTGGTGGAGGATGAGGAGGCGGACATTGGGCGGTGCAGCATTGAAAACGGGGGAGGGAAAGCGGCGCCTTTCCCGTCCAAATTGTTGGTGTGCCTGGGCTGGAAGCACATTTTCCCCTGGGGTAAAGGGCAATTTTGGCCCCCGCCGTAGTAAGCTCCAGAGTCCGCGCTGCCTGCACCTTTTAAAAAAACCGATAAGCTCAAGGGCTGACCCCCCCTTCTGTTTTTCTACTATTTATAAGTGTGGTACTGCCTTTTTTTGGAAAAAAAATTACGGCTTGGGGAAATCTCCATCTCGGCTCGGCCCAAGCCATTTGTTCTCTGAATGGGGCAGAGTCCACCATTTTAAAAGGGGGGGCGGGAAACCAACAATTGGACAGGACAGGTCCCGCTGCGCACCTTAGGGTGGTTAAGACGCATACTGTTGTCTCTTTTGCAATGCCCACTGAACGACTGCTGGTGCCATGGTAGCGAGGGGCAGGAGCCTCTGGCGGAATGATTCAAAGAGAAACAGCTCCCTTCTGCAGAGGTTTGGGGAGCCCTTGAGGCTCAATGGCATGCGTGCCATGGGGGGTGCTGCTGCTGCTGTTCTGCGGCGGGGGGAGGACAAACCCATCGAGCCACGTTTCCCCAGGCCACGGGGATGGGAGCGGGGATGGGGTTTTTCCAGGGCCCTGGTGCCAACGTTTTGCCCCTGGCCAGCTTCAATTCTCCACAGATTCTACTTATACCCATATTGGCTCCCCGGGGGTCTTAGCAAAGAAATGCCACACCGCCGGGTATCGGATTTTTTCCGCCAACGCTCCGCACGGTGACTACTGCCGCCCCTGCCCCATGAGCCCCTGTGCCGCTTTTTCTTGGACCTGCACGGATTTTTACCCCTGCCGCTTGGCTCCCCCCCTCACACTGCTGCTTTTTGCTGACTCACGGCCAAAGAACCATTGTGGCTGCAGCTGCCTGACGCGAAGCTGAGCCCTCTTTTAGATATGAAGCCCTTGCCCAAAACCCCGGCCCCCAAGGGGCGTGGCACATCATATCTATTTTGTTTCATTGTCATGTGTCCTCATCAACGGTCTTGGTATGCCGAGGTGACCTCTCACAAATGACCCCCATGCCACTCTCCACATCTATACTTTGCCGCCCACGCAAGAAGCAGGCGATATCGGGCCCCCTTTTTTCGCTGCCCAAATATCTGATGCCCTCCTCAAATTTTTTCATCCTCGCTATATATGGGGCTGAGCCAGACCCATAGTAGTTTTTGGCTGAGGGAACCGGTGGGACAGAGGCGGGGTGAGGACAGGTGAGGGCCGCTGACCCCCTCCCGGGGCCCTCCAAAATAATGGTTATGCGAGGTTCCCACCGACCTTGGCTGGGGTTTCAGATGTCATCTGGGGGAAGGGATGACCTAGTCAAACCAAACAAAACCCTTTGGGGTTTCTAGTCAGTAACGGCCGCTAGATGAAGCGGGAGTTTGGCCCCACCGGAAACCCCCGCTGCGACGTCCCTTGTGTGCTGCACCTGGGCCTTTCCCGGATGTTTTTTCCACTGCCACTCGCAGGTGCAAGCCTGCCACCCCTCTGTCGACATACTTTTGTTCAAAATGTAAGACACGTTTTTTATGGAAAATTTTATTTGATAAAATACACCCTGTTTTTGACTCCAAAGAACCCAGTAACAAACTTTTGGGAAACCCTTGGGTATAAATTTTCGTCCCCAAATGGCCAGGGAAAAATTTACTTGATGGTCGTTTAAAAACATGTGTGTTTTTTCTAAATGTAAAAACACAAACAGGGTTAATTAACCTTCGGACATGAATTTGGTACAGGAAAAAAAAGATATATTTTTGGGGTTGAAAGACAGTTTATTTTTGTCGCACACCAGAAAAAAACGCTTAATTCCCCTGGAGTAAATTTCGCCAAAGAATTTGGGCCCCACAAAGTAGTAGCTTTGTAGCGTGTTACAATTGGGTTTTCTACGCCACACAAAAGAGATACGTTGTAATTAACCTTTGCTGTGAATTAGGCTACAGGAAAATTTATATTTTTTTGGGTTGAAAAAAGGGTTTATTTTGACACACCCACAAAACAAAGTTATTAACCCTGGATGAAATTGCCCAAAAAATGGCCCCCCAAAATAGAGCTTTGTAGGTGTTACAAAATTCGTGTTTTCTACGCCAACAACAAAGATACAGTTGTAAATTAAACCCTTTTCTTGTGAATTAGGTACAGGGAAAAATGTTAAAAATTTTGGGGTTGAAAAAAACGGGTTTTTGGGGTCAGCACACCAGCAAAAAAACGCTTAAATTTAACCCCGGATGTTTAAAATTCGCAAAAGAATTGAGCACCAAAATGAAGGGTATTTGTATTGTAAAAAAAAAAGCTGTTTCTTTTAAATAATACAACAGGAACGGCTTAGATCCCACTTGGATTTTTAAGTTATGCGCGCAGTGGACGCCACTGGATTTAGATCCCCAATACCCCAAAAAATTTAAAAAAAAGAACATTTAAAAGAACATCTCTAGACAAGCTGAGACCCCACAGAAATTCCCATATAAAAATCAAATTTTTCAGTAAGAGCTATCAGGGCCCGGCACACCTTCCCCGTGAGACTGAGAGGGTTGAGCCCCGGCGTCGCGCCCGGACTTTTTGTGGGTGCGTCACGATCCACCGGTCTCTGATTGGCTTCTCTCGCCGTCATGCAGGCTATGCCCCTTTTCCTCCCCGGTGCTTTGCCCCATGTCGCCATGTGCTCGAGCCCTTTTATCAATCAAAAGCAACTTCGTTCACCCCCAAATACCCCCCAAAATTCGACTTCGTTTCCCAACCCAAATTTTCCTGAAATTCTAAACGAAATTTCCCTTGTTGAATCAATTTGCCCTCTTAGTTTTGGGAATGGTGAATCCGCAAACCGCGGACAGAACTATCTCCCCAAACCATCCAAAAGACAACAAAATACAGACTGGATGCCATGTTAGCACCCTTTAAACCCAAAGTGTTTTACAGAGTTGCGATAGGTAGCAAAAATCACCAGACCGTAAAAAGGAGCAATGCTCCCTAATATTATTTTATACTGTTAGCCACGTAGATATTGGAGACAGGACAACATAGCTTCAAGCAAGGTGAAGCACTTTTTTAGATCAGTGCAAGATAGAAGTGCAGGCAAGTCATTTTCCCACCCGGCTGCTAAAGTCACCCTACCTGCTCTTTTAAAATCGATTAGAGCAAAGACTCCTCTTCAAGAGTCCCCCAAAATCACCCGATTTTTCTTTTGTGTGGAACCATGGGTCCTGAGGGGAGGCAATGCAAGGCCCACTAACAGAAAATGGAGCGTCGGCTTCAGACAAGGCTCTACCGGGGTAGATGATAAGTCCCAGTGGAGATATTTAGAGCCTCACCTCTGGAGCAAAACACCACCTAAGGTCTGGGATCCAGCCATGGCACTAGGCCACACTCAGGGGAGATCTGCCACGCCTCTGAAACTCTGGTGCAAGGTGTTCTCTATGCACCCAACAGAGTCTATAAGAAAATTTAGCACTATATGTCCTGATACAAGAGGTTTTAGACAGAGACATGCATCCACTCAGCTCAGCAGTTAGCCCTGCCCCCATAATATCTGAACTTTAATAATATCCAATGATAATCCTATGATTAGAACATCTATGTAAAGTCCACAACCTTATAAAACGTGACCTGAAGGGAAAGATATAAAAAAACTAAAGCGCAATTGCTGAAAGAAATTTACTATATAATATCTTAAAAAACTTTATATATTACCCTAGGGTTTTCCCCATCCGGGTTTCATAACCTCGATTTGTCTGTATCACAAGTTATGAGGTGGGAAGAAAATGGGAGAATTTTTGGTCATTATAGCGGGGCTGTAAAATAAAAAGCAGTAAGATTTATAGTTACAATATAACAAGTTTAGGGTTTATCACTTGTTTTCTATACCTTGTAAATAGACTCTAATAATGTCTGCTCTACAGTTTTTTAATAGTTTGTAGCTAAACACTTATTTTTGGGATTGCGGCTGCACAGACAGGATTGTTTGTGTATTGTCAACCATAAAGACTGCTCTGTTAGGTAATATTCTTGTAAGTTCTATGTATGTTTTCTATACATTAAAACAAAAGTATGAATAAACTGCCATCAAAAATGTCAGCTCAAACCCACCATCCCACCAAACCATGGTCCTTCAGTTCATCACAACATGTATTTTAGGAAGTTAAAGCACTAGTGCTACTGTTTTATTTCAGTCATATACAGGAAAATATACAAATCCAAATGGTTGTGTACAAATGTTAACCCTTTAATGACTGCCAACTGTTGTTTGACAGCGGGTGGTTCTCTATGAGAACTGTGGATTACCGTAATGGTTGGGACGGATTCCAGCCGTATTGCAGTACAGTACGGAGCGCAATACGGCTGCAATCCGTCCCTGAAATAAGCCGTGTGAACGGCCCTTAAGGGTGTAACATCCTGCTTGCACCACCCATAATTAAAATATAACCCCTACTAGCCTTTCACTAAATGAAAGACAAACAAAAAAAAACACACATAGAAAAAAAAAAAAACAATAACAAAACAAACACATAGCAAAAAACACACAAAAACACACCTACTTTTCTCCTATTCCTATAGAGGAAGTATACATCGAAAAATTAACTTTTATAGGATAAACATGTAAACATACAAACATACATGCAACATACAAAACATGCGCTATACGTATGTTCAATCTAATAAATGTATAATAAGTTGTTTTCAGATTCATACCATATGGGAATCTGACATCTAGCTCTAGATCTTGCAATCTCACCTTCCTATCCCAGTTCCCTCCTCTGCTAGGTCTCCTTACTGATTCAATTATATAGAAACAAAAAATATCTGTACTGCCTGCATGATATCCAAAAAAATGTCGTGCTGCTCCCGAGGCATATATATTATTATTTTTAATCGCAGCTATATGTTCAGAAATTTGCAGTATAACTTTCCTGATGGTACTACCTATATACACTACCGTTCAAAAGTTTGAGGTCACTTAGACATTTCCTTATTTATGAAAGAAAAGCACCGTTTTTTTCAATGAAGCTAACATTAAATGAATCAGAAACACACTCAATACATTGTTAATGTGGTAAATGACAATTCTAGCTGCAAACATCTGGTTGTTAGCGCACTATCTACATAGTTGTATAGAGGCCCATTTCCATCAACCATCACTCCAAGGTCTTTGACACATCCCTGGAGACCTATTAAAGGCCTCCTGCACCATGTGTTCTGGGGGCGTGGTCTGCTGGCTGGCAGTGCAGCAGAGGAGCTGGAGAGAGGCTGTGGCCCCCGGAGGCTTGAGGGAAGCTTATACCGTTCTGGAGAAGTACAGTGTATTTGGTGCTGGACGTTAGATCCAGACAACCGATAGACAGGGTCTATTTAATGTTTTAGTTAGTGGCCAGACAGCCGAGGTTTTGATTTATGTGCACGATTTTTCTGTAACCCGCTTGCCCAATGAAACTGGTTGAGGCCAGTGCAACCAAAGCCTGCAGTCAGAGTGCCTTATGTTGGACTTGCCAACACCGATCTATGAAAGACGGCGATCCTGTGAGCTAAAACCCCCAGAGCCAGTCCAAGATGGCAGCTGGATGCAAGTGAGTCGTCACATATGATGGAGGATGCGGGCATAATTGGCATGACCTGGGCAAGATTGGCATAGGACATGATGCATGGGAAAAAATGCATAAAGTTGCTTCAGCAACATTTAAAGGGCCAGTGGCCTAATTGTGAAGTGGTGCTTAAAAGAGACTGTGTGTGTTAAAAGACTGTGTTGCTGCTTCCTGAAATTTTTTTGTTTGGCAATAGAGGAACTCCTTGCCCAGCTGAAGCAGTCTATGAAGGAGTCTGAGCAGCTGGCTGCCACCATCCAGAAGGAGAATGAGAAGCTCCATGCAGAGTTGGAGGCAGAACATGAGGCGATAAAGGCCATTTTCAGTTAGAAAAAATGGCTACCAAGGATAAACAGCCAGAATGGTGCAATGGGTGTCTACAAGTGGACATGTGCTGGAGAGGATGTCCGGTTCCACGTCCCAGCAATCCAGAATTGCCCAGAGGCATGGATGTTGTTGTGACTAGGAGCAACCCACCTAAACAGCCGAAAGCCGCTGCTGACCTGCAGGGGGAGCCATGTTGGAGGTGCCACAGAGTGGAGAGTTGTGCTCCTTACTCCCCACTCAAGAGGAGGCCAGAGAGGTCGCAGCTGCAAGCCCTGGAGTTCCAGGTGGATGGAGTCCCACCCCAGGCTGATTTGGTCAGTCAGCAGCAGAGATCCAGACTGAACCCAGCCATCATACCTGATAAGACTGCTCCAGTGGGGTTGGTTATGTGCTGTGGGACTGTAGGTCATGTACATGATCTGTATGAGGACTTGGCTGGCCTAGACGGAGGCCCAAATATGCTGTCAAGCCAGAAGAGTCTAGAGAGCAGTGGGGCTATTAATGGACTTGCAGAGTCTGATGAACTTAATGGTTATGACATATACACCATGGTGTCTATTACTGAAAATGCCAGTAATATAGCTACCCTGTTTCCCTGAAAATAAGACAGTGTCTTATATTAATTTTTGCTCCTAAAGACGAGCTCAGACTTATTTTTAGGGGATGTTTTTTTTTCTATGAACAATAATTCACATTTATTGTTGAACAAAACATCAACATGTATTAATATACTGTAGTGATTTCATCACAAATATTACCATAAGCAGCCAAACTCTGAATTGCATAAAAAAATGCACTATGTCTTATTTTCGGGGGTGTCTTATTTTTGGGGAAACAGGGTAACCTGCCTGTGATCTATGACCATGTCACACAACCTGAACAGGGGGAGGAGAGCTGGGTCACAAAATTAGCTCCAGTTACTGCATCTCTGTGTGAACAAGCGGCTAGAGGTGCTGTAGCAGAGAGCAGCTCAGGTCTGCCCCTGGAGGTCATGGCGGTCAGGGCTATGTGTGGAGTGACTACAGAGGGTGAATTAGCTTCTGCAGAAATACCAGTCACAGCTATAGAGCAGATTATCTCAAATGTGCCCCTAGAGAGCGTGGCTAACAGTACTAGGAGTATTGCAGAGGATGTGTGTTTTGTGGTGGAGGACCATCTGGAGAAATGTGTTACCACTACAGTTTCAGGTGGATCTACTGTGGTTGCCGGTAGCAACAAGGTTCCCTCTGTATCTCCTGCTGGAAAGCTTTTGAGTATGAGTGCCAGGAAGCTGTGTGTGAAGTGTCTGGAGTCCAGTCAGTAAATTTGTATACCCGTGACCCCAGCGCACTGTGTGTACGGGATGGTAATGTGCAAGTTGCAGGTCTGTCCCTAGAGGTTATGGCTGGTAATAGCACAAGGTGTGCAGGTGCGGTATGTCTGGGAGATTGATAGCAATCCTGAGAGTTGTGCTGTCAATACAATTCCCCACGGAGTTGATGTGGTCGCCAGTAGCAATCAGGTGCGCTCTGCTCGTGTGGAAAAGGTGATTGAGTTGGTGTGAACACGGCCAGTGCATTGCCTGGAAGGGAGAAGGCAAACCCTGGATATGAGGGCTCTGCTGCAGTGTATGAGGAGACTAGGAGTGTGAATGTGCTGGTTATTGACCATGGGGAAAAAACACACTGAAGAGTCTCATTCTTAGTATGGGAATGGAAACGGCAATGTGACAGTGCAACAGGGTAATGGTTATGTGGATTATTCAGATGGGAGTGATAAAAGTACTTGTGTAAAGAAAACGTGTGCCAAAGCAGATTTTTTTGTGCAACCCTGAGCATATCTGTATTGGTGTTTCAGTTATAGAATTATTGACTGCCACTGCATGTAGTGAAGATGATGGTTGTGATGGGACATGAAGTTCTTCTGAGTTAACTTGCTCCAAGAATTGCTGGAAATTTCAGTAGCTTTTACTGGCCTCCTGCACCAGGTGTTCTGGGTGCGTGGTCTGCTAGTTTGCAGTGCAGCAGAGGAGCTGGAGAGAGGCTCTGGCCCCCGGAGGCTTAAGGGAAGCTGATACCGTACTGGAGAAGTACAGTGTGTTTGGTGCTGGACTTTAGGTCCAGACAACCGATAGAGTCTATTTAATGTTTTAGTTAGTGACCAGACAGCCTATGTTTTGATTTATGTGCACGGTTTTTCTGTAACCCGCTTGCCCAATAAAACTGGTTGAGGCCAGTGAAACCAAAGCCTGCAGTCAGAGTGCCTTATGTTGGACATGCCAACACCAATCTACGAAAGACGGCGATCCTGTGAGCTAAAACCCCCAGAGCCAGTCCAAGATGGCGGCCCTTATTCAAGCCGTAATTGCGGGACGGATCCCGCCCGCAATACGGCTTGAATAAGCCATGTGAACCGGGCCTTATGGTTTTAATTTGGATTTATAGTACAATGTTAGTAGTGTTCTTTGCTGTGAACAAGGTTTCAGACAAAGCGGAAATGTGTCAGTTGACGCTATGCACGTTTACTCTCTGTCCGTTATGAGAATTTAAAAAAAAGTATTGGCTCATTTACTCCCCTGGATTACAGTCTACTCTGATTATAGAGTGTTTTAGATTACATATACCGTTTTGGCCGATGGGGATCCGTGCATTGAGTTTCGTAGCCCACAGGCTTGTCAACGGCTACCTAGAACCACATTTGGGTGAGTCTTGCACATTTCCATTTTTTTTACTAAGAGTGCTTTCATACAGTGCTTTTTTTGGTGCGATATTGATGTGTGTTTTTTTTTTGTTGTTGCAGAAATGTATAGCATTAATTGCTGTGCCTTTCTGCACAAAAAATGCATTCGAAAAACGCATCAAAAACGCAGCTGCGTGCAAAAGCACCCTAATAGGCACATGGAGATTCGAAGGGTGCTTTCACATGGAGGGTTTTTTTGGTCTGTTTTTGGATGCTTTTTTTTGTGCAGAAATGTACAGCATTAATTGCTGTGCCTTTCTGTACAAAAAATGCATCCAAAAATTCATCAAAAACGCTGTGTGAAAGCACCCTACGTTTGCTAAGGAGGAATAGGTTTCCACTCCCAGCAGTCTTATTTTGATCACTGCATGCTCACATTTCTAAACATTTATCATTCATCAGAGATTTCATTGCAATGTTGTTTAAATGTCAGTTACCTCTTCAGTATCAGTAAAGCAATATCTGCTTTTGTTGGTTCCAAAAATTATTTTTCAACATCTCTTTCTTGCTTGGAAGCTTCACTACTTCTTTCCTTGTGAATTCCAAATTGTACCTTATAGGATGATGGTTGAGTTGATCTGTATACCAAATCATTAGCGACACAATAGTAAATGGACACTACTAAAAAAAAATATCCATTTTGTTTTACTAAATTGTGCTTCTGTTGAATTCCATTTCTTATTTTGGTAGCTCTAGTATTATTCTCTGCATTAAAAGGACAATCATCCTTGCTTCTAAGACTGAAAAACCACAGCACATCTCAACTCACAAGGCATCTACAAGTGTCTACTGAACTTTACTATTATTTCATGCAACAGACAGATGCAGTTACATGTTGTATGTCAAACAACCTGCATATAGTAGCTTAATAAAATAAACATCTAAGAGAGACTAATCAGCCAAAACTCATAATATTGATAAGTAGACATTCTATTTGCTCACATATGGTGCTTCAGTGACATGTCTTAGGGTATGTTCACACGGCGTCTTGGATACATTTTTAAATTACATGAAATGTATTGCGCTAAATGCATCCAAAAACATATCACTAAGTGTGGTATGTTTTTGTATATGTTTTTTGGACGGCAAAAACGTATCCTATTATTTCTATGGCTTTTCAATGCGTGAAACAGATCAAGAATTGACATGTCAAGTCTTAGAATGCATTTGTTTTACGCAATGCAAAAACGTATGTAAGGGGGGCGTGGCTAGCCATGTGAAGAGAAGGACGTCTGTGTGTGGAGCTCCGTCAGGGACCGTTAAATACCAGCTTTTACAGCCTTCAAAATGAGCAGCAGACGCTCTAAAAGAGCCTACAGGATACCCAAGACCCAGGCTGCGGGCGACTGGACCATTGCCAACTATTTTGCCCCGCTCACGGATCTAGTAGAAGAACTGCCGCCTTCCCGCGCTTCTACCCCGGAGACGCCATCTTGCCCGCAGGGGTCTGTCTCCGCCCATCAGCGTCGGCACCTCACTGCTCCTAAGAGGAAGTCAAAAGGGCTTACCGTGCCGCCGGCAGCATCTCCGCTCCGCCGAGAGGGAGCGGAAGCTGACTCATCCCAGCGAGCAGAGAGCCGGAGAGGAGACGCAGCCTGCGGCGCTACAATGACAGAGCCTGCCGGGACACGTCGGCGCGGAGACGCGGGGAACGCTGACCCGGGAAACTGCAGGTACGGCGCACCATCCAGCCCTGCAGTGGCTGCTGATCTACCCGCGGTATCCATGGTCCGCATCGGAGGGGGAGGGGGCACCGGCATCAGGAGGCAGTAAAAGCCGCGAGGGCCCTGAATTTCCACCTGCGGTGTGCCTCGATATCTGCCCCTCCATAAGGGAATCCTCCTGCGCCCTGCCCTCTGCTTCCCCTGGGCTATGGGCTGCAGAACCCCCAGGCTCCCCTGGACAGAGACGCTGCATAGGGGCACTACCGCATGCGACCCCCACCACCACAGCCTCCACGCCACATCTTGGAGGATTGGGACCCCCTATAGTGACCCACACATCAGGGCCAACCCTGGCCCCGCTCACCCTCGCCAGTGCAAGCCAGCAAGCCAGCCTTGAACTCTCCCAGGTGAAGCCTGCTGCAGCCGGCCGTCATCCTCAGACCTCTAGCAACCCTGCTTCCTCGCCTGCTTCCAATAGTGGAGATACTGTCTTGGCCCACTCCAAGACCTGTAATACTCCAGCATGGCACTCCAACCCAACTTCCCCGTCCTGGGGTGAAGCCCTGGATGGTCAGGACCCGGTTCCTCCTTACATGCCTGAAGGGTCACCCTCTGGCCAGAGTCATCCACACCACAGCACACTTACTAGCGGGTTACTCCCTCCTGAAGAAGCACTTAACACTCTGGCAGCCCATCCAGAATTGAGAGCCCTACTCTCCTTAATCCCTACCAAACATGACATCCAACAGATGGCTCATGACCTTCGGCATGCTTGGAAACAAGACCTTATACCTGTGCAGACTGACATTGCTACCCTGCAGGAACGAATCCAGCATGTGGAAAATCATCAAACATCTACACAATCCGACATTTCCGACCTACGGGCCTCTGTGGCGGAACAACAAGACCGCTTTGCTCAGCTGGTTAACCATTTGGACGATATAGAAAACCGCAGTAGGAGAAACAACATCAGAATAAGAGGTATGCCGGAGTCTGTTAAGACGGGTGAACTGATTCCCACCCTTACAAAAGCTTTTAATTATGTCCTGGGTCGACCAGAGGAAACAGGGATAGAATTTGACCGAGCACACAGAGCACTCCGTCCGCAAAGCCAGGATCCCGCCAGACCTAGGGATGTTATTTGCAGAGTACACAGATACACGCTCAAAGAGGAGATAATGCGGAAGGCGCGGCTCATGCAGAGTGTTTCCTTTAAAGGTATGCAACTCGGTCTGTTCCCGGACCTCTCCAGGAGGACCCTGCGCCTCCGAGCCTCAGTCAAGCCGCTACTAGCAGTCCTGCAGGAAAGAGGTATTCCCTATCGCTGGCTTTTCCCAGCGACCACATCGCCGGCTGAGTAGCCCGGCTGCTTCTCCATCCAAGAGGCCTCCGCACCACTGAACCATAGGACTCCATAAAGGTGAAATGTAAGCAACACCTGTTGCTAAAGTTGCTTCCATTCCTTTGATCTGTTATCCTGGAGGACTATGGCCCTTTGTGTTGGGTCTAACTCTGATGATCCAACTAACTCACTTCTGCTAAATTGTGTTCTTTTGCTTTAATGCTTACTGGTTATGAGCTATTATTGCTGGTATACACCGAATGGGCGTGTGGAGGTTTGGGCTGGCGGTGCATACCCCACGGGGGTGCCGTGACCTCATCTCGTCCACCGCTCAGGTCATATCTATACTGTAATATTCCCGTGACGTCTCTGGTTACTTGTTGATTTCTCTTTTTGCATATGTATGTGAAAACCCATGTTGCTGTTTCTTCATGCCCCCCGGATCCACTGGCCGGTTTTTACTTCTCTCTGGCCGTGGCAGTTACACTTCTGCTTTTCGTTTGGTATTGGCCTCAGTTTAACAGGCCTGTTTGTCTTGTTACAGAAATGCTGTTTTGTTCTAACTATATCCATTCCCCTAGGTCGGTCTCCTTTCTGCCTTTGCGTGCCTTTCTCGGGTATTTCTTCTTAGGGACTCTTTTGTCTCCCAATGGCTAGTATCAGGATCACATCCCTCAATGTTAAGGGATTCAATGTCCCCGAGAAACGCTCACAAATCCTATACCATCTCCACAAGCAACGGTCTCATATTGTCTGCATACAGGAGACTCATCTCTTAAGCACACATATCCAGGGCTTTCGCAATAGGTACTTCCCTGCCTGGTACCATAGCAGCAATCCGCTAGCTAAAACAAAGGGGGTTGCGATCTTTTTCCACAAATCGTTGCCGATTCAGATTCTGGAGGTCCTTTCAGATGTTGATGCTCGTTACCTGTTCATTAAGTGTAACATCCAGGGGCGTGTATACACGATCGCTAATATTTATGCACCTAACACAGGCCTTCTTGGTTTTCTTTCCAAAACACTAGATACCCTTACAGAATTTGCCCAGGGACAGCTAATTCTCTGTGGCGACTTCAATCTAGCTTTAAATCCGTTATTAGACACCTCGGGGGGTCGCTCCACTTTAGCAATTGGCGCCTTGCACAGGATTCGAAAGATGCTCCATGATATGCAATTGGTGGACGTCTGGCGTCTCCTCCACCCCAACGATAAAGATTACACCTTTTTTTCTCACCCACATAGGTCCTATAGTCGAATAGATTATATATTCCCTGCCCACTCCTTGCTCCCCCAGATCTCCCAGGCCCTCATCGGAAACATTCTCCACTCTGATCATGCCCCAATCCATTGCGACTTTAATCTCCCGCATTGCAGTAAGCCCCCTTTCTCATGGAGACTGAACGAGTCTCTCCTGTCTGACTCCGTCTGCCTTGCGGACTTGAAACAAACGATCGACTCCTTTTGCCATGTACACTCTGCAGACAGTACCCTTCCCCAAATTAAGTGGGAAGCTCTTAAAACTGTCCTGCGAGGTGTCCTTATAAAGCACGGGGCTAGGCTCAAAAGGGAGAGATCGCACAAATTACAAACTCTTATGCAGAGACTGAACCGTCTTGAAACAGCTCACAAGTCCACGGGCTCGGAGTCGGATTTTAGAGACTTGATGCTAACTCGTCACGAAATCTTACAATTAATGGAACACAAACACAAGCGCTATCGCCAACTTTGCTCTAGCTCTTTTTACGCCTGGAGCAACAAACCCGGTAGATGTCTAGCTCGTGCCCTACGTGATAAAAGGGCTTCATTATTCATCCCTTCTATTAAAGGCTCGAACGGTCGCTTAGTTCATCTTACTAGGGACATCTTGAAAGAATTCCATGCTTATTATACTGATCTGTACAATCTCCCTCCTTCTGATAATGGCAATGGGCGACAGGGCCCTCGAGCAACGCTGCAAATGTACCTCTCCAAAACCGCTTTGCCTACCATGGACCCTCAGTCCCTCGCCTCCCTGGAGGAACCGTTTGGGCCAGAGGAGCTCAAAAGAGCAATTTCTTCCCTTCCCACAGGGAAAAGCCCAGGTCCGGATGGCTACACTGCCATCTTTTATAAAACTTTAGCAGACGATCTCTCGCTCCCTATTCTGGCAGCTTTTAATGAGGTATCGATGGGCTCTCGTTTTGATCCCGCCTTCCTGAGGGCATACATTACAGTGATTCCGAAGGAGGGCAAGGATCCCACTCTGTGCCCCAGTTATCGCCCTATTTCCCTTATAAACACTGACGCCAAGCTATTTGCTAAACTGATCGCATTACGCCTTAGTCCACTTCTGGACACTCTTATACACCTGGACCAGGTTGGGTTCGTTCCCTCCAGGGAGGCGAGGGATAACACCCTTAAAACCTTCACCATCCTTCAACAAATTCACTCTCTTAAACTCCCCTGTGTACTTCTCTCGTTAGATGCTGAGAAGGCATTTGATCGTGTGGACTGGTCATTCCTGCGGGGGGTACTGGAGCAATTGGGTCTGGGCCCGGCAATGCTGAATCGTATATCAGCCCTTTATCATTCTCCCCGAGCACAGATCCGAGTCAACGGCGAGCTCTCTTCCCCCTTTGAGATTGGCAATGGTACCAGGCAGGGATGTCCGTTGTCTCCCCTGCTCTACGTTCTTGTGATGGAACACCTTATGCAGGCCATAAGAGCAGATGACTCCATTTGCGGAATCTGTTTTGCAGACCGGCAAATTAAATGCTCGGCATTTGCGGACGATTTGCTGCTTTATCTCTCAGATCCCCTAGTATCACTGCCAGCGGCACTTTGAGTATTGTGGGACTATGGCTCTCACAGCCAACATAAACTCAATTTGACCAAGAGTGTAGCTTTAAGATCTTCCTTCCCTTTCTCCTGGGCTACCTCCTCCTTTAAGTACCTAGGGGTACATGTTCCTGCGTGCTTGGATAAGACTTTTGAGCTTAATTTCATGCCAATGCTTAATATTATGGGGGGTGACCTTCGGAGGTGGGACAGGAGGGACTTCAGTTGGATTGGGCGTATCAATATCATAAAAATGAATGTCCTCCCCCGCCTCTTGTATTTATTTCAAACTATTCCTATTGTGCTGCCCAAATCATATTTTGTTGCTTTGCGTAATATGATCTCGAACTTAGTGTGGGCGCAGAAACGCCCCATATGAGGGAGGCTTAGCTCTCCCAGATTTTCAGGCCTACTATCTGGCGGCCACTATGACCCGAGTCTTAGACTCTTTCCATAATTTAACATCGAAGCTATGGGTTCAGCTTGAATCTCTATTGTATGGGACCTCAGTGGCAGCGCTACCCTGGCTGACAGTCACTTCTATGCCGAGAAAATTGGTTCTTAATATCCCGCTGGTGACTCGGGCCACTATCTTAGTTTGCAGAAAATTCCCCTCAAAAATGACTCTATTCCGACCCGGGGGCCCATGTGTGCCGATGGTGGGTAATCCGGATATCCCAAAACCCGTATCTGCTGCCTTAACTAGATTGCTGGGAAATAACCCAACCTCCACGATCTTCAGGAGGGTTCTTACTGAGAACTCTCTAAAAGATTACCAAGAACTAGCCGGCGATCTCACAATAACGGGATTTTCCAGATTAAATTACTATCAGCTGAGAAGCCTATACACCCTATACAACTCCCGGTTTGACCTCCACAGGCCCCTCTCGCATTTTGAGGAGTGGTGTGTACGGGGTCCAGCGGGGAAACGTGCCCTTTCAAGAATATATAATCTTTTACTGCCAAACAGTGGGGACAAATACCCCTTCCAGGCGAGTTGGGAGAGGGAACTGCAGAGGACTCTTGAGACAGAGGACTGGGAGAAAATATTTTATCTTACTCACAAATCATCTGTATCTGTGAAAGCGCAGGAGCTCAACTATAAAATTGTCACGCGCTGGTATAGAGTCCCAGCCTTATTACACTCCCTCCACCCTGGGACCTCCGACATGTGCTGGCGCTGTCAGGCAGACATTGGGACCATGACCCATGTTTGGTGGAGCTGCCCGGAGATCCAACCCTTCTGGACGCAAATATTGGAGCTTGTACACGCTATCACGGGGATAAGATTGGTGAATGATCCTGCAGTCCTGCTCCTCTTCCAGATACCTCTCCTGACTTCAGCTCTTCGGACCCACTTGCTCTCATTCCTTATCCTGGCTGCTAAAATGGTCATTCCTCGGCTATGGCTCTCCACATTGAGGCCGTCTATATCTTCCTGGCTGCAAGAGGTTCATGCACTACAGAGGTTGGAGGAGTTGCGGAATGATTCCCCTCAGCTGGCAATAAAACATCTGCAGACCTGGGAAGATTGGCTAATCTTCTGCCGCTCTGACCTCTACCGCTCCTCCTGCTGAAATGATCTATGCCCCCCTCCCCCCTCCTCTCGATAGTTAACTCACTTGTTGGAGATGGTGACTGATTGGCAGAATCCCTGAGACCGATCGCCCCTACCATCGGTTATTTGTTGTTTCTTATCTTTTCTTTTCCTTTTATCTCTACTGAGCTTAAATATGTGCTACATAAGCGAAATGGATAAATCTAACACTCAGCATCAATAGAGAAGTTATGCCAGACTGGCCTCCCTCCGGGCCTGGCGAGTTCTCTATCGTATCCTGGAGTGATTTTGCATTTATAGATACTCTTAGAATGGCTAGGTCATACTAGATGCTTATTATATTTACCATTTTGCCATAGGCAAACTTAAACTCTATCAGTTCTCTATCTGTAAAACACTAAAACGTAACTTTTATTATATCTAACTCTTAACCTCTATACACACTATTTAAAAACCTGATCTCTAACCTCATCATTTAACCCTTTTTTGCTTCTGAGAGAGGGAATAACTCCCTTTCTATTATCAAGTCTGGTGGAACCCCACCTACTAACAGGGGAGCCTTATATCTATAGCAAAGTACTAGCTTCAGTAAGGGATCCCAAGCCAACTACTTGGGCAGTCGTCCCTAATCTCATAGACACAGAACAAATAAGGCCCCATTGTGACACCGTCTGCAGCAGGTGACACTTGTAGACAGAGGGGAGAGATCACAATTTAAAACGTCATATCTGACCTCGCCGACATGTTTCACCAGCTAACCTGGCTTTATCAAGGCTTAGAGGTCCGATCACATGTGGTCTGAGCTCACTTCCTTTTATATCATGTTAGGTAAACACCCCGTTCAGGTGCTCACCAATTAGCCATCAGAGAATCCACATAAAACCCACTCCCCCTTGGAGATTATACTAGATGCTTGTCTCTGTATGCTCTGGACTTACTTGCGTACTCTCTGGTAAAATTTGAAGTATGTAACATACACCTGTTAATTTTTTATGGAAAATTGATTATTCTTGTTACAAACTATGTTTACTAAAATCCATTTTGATTTCAATAAAGCTCTTTTGAATCAGGAAAAAAAAAAAGTATGTAAAATACGTATTGTCTGAACGACTATACATTTAAACCAACGTAATCACATATGAACATTGTTAAATACGTTTTAAAGTCCATTGTTGCGGTTCATAAAACAAAAAAACTTCTTTAACCAACACCGTGTGAACATAGCCTTATTTTTCTCTAGACTCGGAGGCACAGACAGGAGCACATAGCATAGGAATTAGACATAAAATATTAGAATATTTTTAAACACGACAATGAAAAGTTAGTCCAGTTTGGTTGCATTAGGGCTTGTTCACACGGCGTTTTTGTGATCCGTTTTACGGATCCGTTTTACGGATCCGCAAAACGGATCTAACAATTGTCAGTGTGATTAACACTGTGTTGAATGGCAAAAGCGCATCGCTGTTCCCACGGGAGATCAGCGATGCGCTTTTGAGAGTTCTCCTGCGCTGCGCTTTTCGCATCCGCTTTAAGAATTGACATGTCAATTCTTATTGCGTTTTACGCAACTGAAGGCCCATAGGAGATAATGGAGTCTGCTTTTGGCACCTGTCCAAAAGCGCTCCACACTCCGGGCACGTAACAGCTGCGCTTTGCATCCTGAAAGCGGATGCGAAAAGCGCACTGGGAGGCTGGACGGGGATCGCTGGAAAGGTGTGCGTCGGCAGCGGGAGCGCAGGTGAGCGTCGGGAGCGGAGGTGAGCGGCGGCACAGGTGGGCGGCGGCGGCGCTGGTATGCCGGGGCGATGTCGGAGGTGTGCGGCGGCGGCGGCGCAGGTATGCCGGGGCGACGTCGGAGGTGTGTGGCGGCGGCGCAGGTATGCCGGGGCGACGTCGGAGGTGTGCGGAGGCGGCGGCGCAGGTATGCCGGGGCGGCGTCGGAGGTGTGCGGCAGCGGCGCAGGTATGCCGGGGCGACGTCGGAGGTGTGCGGCGGCGGCGCAGGTATGCCGGGGCGACGTCGGAGGTGTGCGGCGGCGGCGGCACAGGTATGCCGGGGCGACGTCGGAGGTGTGCGGCGGCAGTGACAGCGGAGGAGGTGTTTCGGCGCAGTTGACAGCGGAGGCGGTGAGCGGCAGTGGTGACAGCGGAGGAGCCGGGGGGCAGACACAAACAATGAATAGGAGCCGGGGGCAGACACAAACAATGAATAGGAGCCGGGGGGCAGACACAAACAATGAATAGGAGCCGGGGGCAGACACAAACAAACAATGAATGGGAGAAGGGGCAGACACAAACAAACAATGAATGGGAGAAGGGGAGCAGACACAAACAAACAATGAAGGGGAAAGCCGGGGGCAGACACAAACAATGAAAGATAGAAAAGAAGAGAGACTCTCTCTTTTCTTCCTCTTCTAAAACGCATCCAGAAAGCGGATGCGTAAAACGCAGCTGAAAAAGCAGTCAAAACGGATCCAAATAAAGTATCCATTGCTGCGTTTTGCGGATCCGCTTTCCGGATGCGCTTTTCAAGTGCGAAAAACGGATCCGTAAAAAGGATCCAAAACGCTGTGTGAACAAGCCCTTAGAGAAATAAAAAGGAAGCCATACCTTTTAAGTTTACAGCACTTTAACTTCTTCCATTTGCTGATTTATCTTTATTTTGGGTTACAATTCTAGTTACGGAAATTCAGTATGTATTACAAATGTCTGCTTCTGTTATTGTTTACATGTAGATATATACACAGTTGAATCACAGTAGTATAACCACCAACTAGTATCCAGAATAACCGCCGTCTGCAGTACTGACAGCAGCTGCACAGGCTGGGAGTAATTCAATAATGTCCTGGTGGGTTGTCACACTTTTTGGTAGCTTTGTTGACTGCACTGCATCCCACAGCTGCTGAAGGGTGCACGGGGAAGGATCCATAGAGTGAACCCTACACAAAGGGTGGACCACAGGTTCAGGGGGTAGTTTCTATAAAGTGAACATAATAATCAAGGTGGTTCCACAGACGCTCAATTGGGCTTAGGTCTTGGGAATCAGGGGTCAGGATAGTACTCGGAAGTCATGGTCCTGCTCTTCAAACATATATCGAATATTTCTAGTCATATGACGTCTCATTGTCTTACTGGAAGATCCCACCATCCCCAGGGAAGACAATAAGCATGTATGGGTGTACATGATCTACAATGATGATGCTTAAATTGGTTGAGATTGCCTTCCTCATAGAGGAGTGGACCCAGAAAATGACACGAAAACATTCCCCAGACCATAAAGCTGCCACCACCAGCTTATGCTCTTCCAGCAATGGTTGGGTGGTGTTTGATCCTGGCAAGAAAATGAAAGCCTTTTCTGCGAATGCAACTTAGTTAGTAGAGGTGCAGTGACAATATGTCTGCTTCAGAGCCCTATATACATTGAGGTTCGCTGATCTGTTGTATTAGAAACACATCTGGTAGCCCCCTGGTTCATTTTGGTGGCCAGCTGCTCCACTGCATGTATGTCCACCCTAGCACACCTTTGCAGCTGACATTCACCTCTCATATCAGTGGCATTTGGTGTTCCACAATTTCCACATCGCATTTTCAATGGTGCCATTGTCCACTCACAATATACTTTCACCACTGCAGCATACGAATAGTTCACAGACTGGGTAGTTTCAGAAATACTGCCATTCTTGGCCCGAAAGCCAATGATTATCCCTTTTTTCAAATCTGATACTTTTACTTATGACAGCAGTGAGGGATGTGTGTGCAGACAGCCTATTGATTATCGCATATTCCCACCAAGCCAAATCATGACACATAATTTCCTTTATGAGCTACTTGCTGTAGACGTTGAAAGTGGTCATAATGGGACTCAACTTTGTATTTTGGTTTGTCAATATTTTCTGTATGTTATTAGTACTGTATATATTCTCCGTAACACATCTCGTTTAACGTAAGGAATGTAGTAAATAGCACTATTATATTTCAGAACTGTTATATAGATTTATTTTATTGTAACTGCATGATTATCACATGTTTGTGTATTTAAAATACCGTTCCAAGCAATGTGCAGCGGTAAGAACCCACTGTCGGTCGATCAATGTTCCACCACAGTAGTGCAAGTTAAATCTGAAAAATAGCAACCACAGAATCAATAACATATATGGAATACATTTCCATTTACAGTATAATTAATAAAGGTATTGTTAAATGTTAAGTGAATAAAAAAAACTTATTAATATTCTGTATTTCTGTTTATCTGCATAACAAATAGGTTATTAATATACTGTAGGTACTGCAATACCGCTAATCTGCTCCCCCTTCAATGGCAGCAGGTCTGGGCGGTACGTTGGTGTGCAGGGCCAGACCCACCACATCTTCAAGACGTGCATACAGTGAAAATATATGGCGGAACAGGAAACCGATAGAAATCCATATAGCTCCCTGTCCTACCGACTACTCCTGTGAGCCAGAAGTTAGCCTGTGGCTCACAGGTGAAAGCAGCGCATAAAGCGTTTTACAGTAATGTTATCATGACTCCTGCGCCGCTGTGTCTCCTAGACTGAAGGTCTAGGGCAGGCATCCTCAAACTGCGGCCCTCCAGCTGTTGGGAAACTACAACTCCCATCATGAATTTATATAATCTAGAACAGCTGGAATGATGGGAGTTGTAGTTTCCCAACAGCTGGAGGGCCGCAGTTTGAGGATGCCTGGTCTAGGGATTAGGTCCTAGGCTTCTGGTCAAGGAGGAGCTGGAATCAGTTAGGGAACTATATACCTACGTATCTACCTAAAGGGGGTTGTATACCTACCTATCTGCCTACATGGCGGAATATATACCTACCTACAGGGGGCTGTATATCGACAGGGAGCAGTACACCTACCTATCTACAGGTGGCTGTATACCTACTCACAGGGGACATATTTACCTACCATCTACAGAGGGATGTATACCTACATGAGTCATATACAGATCTACCTACAGGGGGTGTATATATCTACCTATAGGGGACATATATTCCCATCTACAGGGGGTTTAAATACCTATCTATCTACGGGGACCTATATATCTACCTACAGAGAGCTATAGATCTGTTTGGGTTGTACAACAACTTTACGAAAAAGACCTAATCTTGATGAACCCTTTGTCATCGGCAAACTTAAACCCATTTTATCCACCTAAAACTTAATTTTTATTTAATTTCTCTAAAAGAGCAAATGTGCAAAGGAAATGACAAAACACCAATAATCTAGTCTCACTATTTTCATGTTTTAAGTTCTCATAAAGCTAAATAACCTCAGCTATTAGCTAACTATCCAATTGAATGATAATTGAAGACTGCCTTTTGTTAACCAAAAATTTTTAGCAAAATCACTTTCTCAAATGCTGGCTAACCAATAAATCTACAAATACTAACTTTTATGATCACTAGAGAAATTGGGACATTGCTAAATGTACTGAAGATAGTACACCATATACAGAGAATAGAGTATAGAAGCTAAAAATGTCCTACACCTCCCCTGCATGTTTCATCACATCCATGGCGTCATCAGAGGTATAGCGGTATGGCCATAGGAGTAGGACATTTTTTAGCTTGAATGATCAACTCTCTGTATATGTTGGGCCCGCTGCAGTAGCTTACTTATATTAGAAATTAATGTTATGCTATCAGTGACTGACGTTGGCAATGTCTCCTCCATAGCTACCAATTTGTGTCTCTACTGGCTATAGATTTATTGGTTAGCTGGCATTTGTTTTTTGATTAACAAAAGGCTGTCTACAATTATCATTTAACTTGATAGTTAGATTATAGTGGAGATCATTGAGCTAGCAGTCTACCTTTATGAGAACTTAATACATGAAGACAGTGAGAATAGAGTATTTGCTTTTTTTCATATCCTTTAAGCTTTGCACATTTGCTCTTTTAGAGAAGTATAATAAAAATCATTAATTTTTAGAAATCCAAATTATTCTTGTTGGATAAAAGAGATTAATGTTTGCCAATCTCAAAAAGGTTTAATACTTACTAAATGGGGACACAAGACAAGACTAAAGATTGGTGTGCAGACATGAGCCCCATAGCCATCTTGGAAAACTCTTACTGTTATAGGCACAAGGGGGTCATTTTTACCATTAGGGGCACTAAGCATGGCATACAGAGGTAGAAATTAGTAGAAAGGTGCTGGAAAAGTGAGAAGTCTAAGATTTTTGTGCGGTAATTGTAGCAGTGATGAGTCATGGTCGGGTGAAGTCATCATGGCGTTCTGAGTCAAATGGAAAAGAAAATTGAAAGAGAATGACTCTCAACAGAGAACGACTCATCAGAAAAGAAGTCACCTGTGAGTCCCTGGATGTCAGTAATTGCTTTGCTTCTGAGTTGGATCGGTGCCATATTCACTGTCATGAGATGGTGACACGAGCTGGTATATGACTACTCTGTGGGCTTTATATGGCGGTATTGTAGGTTATATTGATGACTATATAGTGTCAGTGTACACTTTTCCCTGATTGTGAAAATGAGTGCACACCTGTCTCTGACCCTGTGATTAAGGGTAAAATTTAAAGACGGAAAAAGTCAGGAGGATCCTTAAACTCCTTTGGCATAGGCTTGCTCCATATCCCACATGTGGCTCAAGTATAGTGAAATGCATCCCTAGCTAGAGACAAGAAACTGTCCTCTGGCTGCCGAGACGATGATCACACTGCCATTTTCTTATTCTTTGTGTGTCACAGTTGGATATTTGCTCTAATTATTTGGTTTCAGTTAGGATCAAATTCAGTACTTTTGTGAGTTTTTTTGTTTTTTTTTGCCTGAGAACAATGTAGTTTTTCACTAAATAAATAAAACTACAAATCTGTTGAATCCACTAGAATCTACAGCATCAAGCATTGTCTGGTCATTTAAAAATTAATCTGAAGAAATGGAAGGCTTGACACAAGTATGAAACCAGCATCAACATAATTCTTATATTGTAATTGAAACAACATTTGAGAAGTTCACACTATTGTTGTTTTATTCCATCATACATATCTGTAAGTGCAAATTAGAAACTTAGAGACGTACCTAGTACGAAGGCTAATTTGCCATGGCCAAGAATGTGGATTTGCTTCACACCAACCCACAATTGTTCCATTATATTCTCTCTGTATTTTCTTTGGTTTTCCGCATTCAATTTCTGTTGAGGTTGAAAAAATAAATTATGGTCAGACAACAGACTTGATACTGAGTTAGAATACATAAGTAAGCAGCAGTTCCTTATTTACTTAAAGGGGTATTCTCATTGGAAGGATTAGCTTTACACATGTAGGCAAAGGTTAATAAATATTACCAAATACATTGCTGTTCTGATTTTCTTCATTACAGAGCAAGAACTGTTCTTATCAACTGCATGTGCACACACAAGTTACCAACCATCTCTCTCTGCTCTCATTCTTCCTGCTGCCCTAGACCATGGTGATATCACTCCCTGTTGAGTTATCAATAGCACAGGAGCTTGTTTATTTATGTTACTGACAAATGTTAGGGAAGGTTTGCACAACGGATTTTTTGCTGCTGACACTGTTGGCACAGAATAAGCCTTGTTTCCTTATTGAAAATTCTGCGCTTGCCAGCGTAGAATTTCTAGGGGGAATCGACCCAGAATGGCCAGAATCATCATCCAAACCTGTTGTGTGAAGATAGCCTTAACCTTTTAGAGCTCTGAAAGAAAGTAGAAGCCTACTGTGAAACAGCATGGTGCAAACACCCCTTTAAGCTTTAGACAAAGTATATTTTTCTAACCATTAAAATTAAAAAAAATAGTAATGTTAAAGGAGTTGTCTCATTACGAGCTTTCAGCCTGTCAGTGTCCCTGGTAAGTTGAACTGAGGGGCGTGCTAGCTTGTCTGTCTCTTCTGCTCCCTCTCCCCCCTCCCATCAGCACAAAGGCAGCTACGTAACTTCTGTACAGGGGGGGGGGGGGAGGGGTTTGTTTCCTCAGAGTTCACCCTTGTGTTGCCTGCCTAGGTCTGTTGCAGGGAGAGGCTGCGATCTATGAGTGTAAGAGGAAGGTGAAGTGGTGTGCTAACAGAGCAGAGGGGATGCAAGTGTTCCTATATCCCCCTGCTTACCCTTACAAGTCTCCACATCTCCAGCAACAAAAAGGGAAGTGTTACTTACTCAGGATGCCCTCATAATACTGGAGGCAAAAAGTATTCACATGCCTGATCTCTATAGTATTAGTATAGTCACAGTTCCAAAGACATATCATGATTTTTAGTAACAGACAGGGTCATGCTGTCACATCTACCCTGTGTAGAGAGCAGGAGGAAGCAGGCCACACCAGGGTTAATCCAAGCAGAAAGGACACAGACGCCAGAGTCCTCCCTCCCCCTCCCTCTACTACAGAAGCATTCTGTGCGGAGGGGCCCCTTGCTCCGACCTGTCTTCAAAGGTGATGAGTCATTCAGACCTGACGCCAGTAAGATAAGGGAAATCAACAGGTCCGGGGCTATAGAAATGTGGGGAGCTGATGTAGTAATACAACGGGGTAGCTAAAAAATCAGTAGGAATTTGTAATGAACATATATTGAAAAAGCTGCTTGTTTTTTAAAGATCTTTAAATTAAAACCCAATCATTGTAGCGAGACAACCCCTTTAAAGTTGGGATATGCTCATACAATAATTATAGTATGTATTTTATTAATGTGAAGTGTGCTGTCCCAGCTATGGCTTCCAGTTGTTGCCATTCATATTACATGTGATATTTGATATATTATGTTGGTTGTTATGCTGCAACCCTGTGGCCACTATTTTTAATTGTTTGTAATGGTTATGTTGGATATATACTCCCATACTATTTTGCTTCATGTTCCTCCTCCTCTTTTGTGAAATCACATCCTCTCTTGCCTCACTACAGTCATTTCCTCCATCTTGTCCAGACATGTTTGTATAGAGCTGAGAGGAGAATTCGTTTTGACCGCGTTATTTATTCTGTGTGTTATCTCAAGGTTCAGTGTATAAAAACTACCCTGAAGGCAAATCTATTGCATCCTCCTTACTGGACTCTACATACTTTGAAGGGGATTAAAATAACAAGTTCACTATCTACCATACGCTTGTGCAGAGACTTCTCACAACCGTTCAGGGATCACTCTAACGTACATCGGTGGCGGAAAATGCAGTATTTATCTTTACATTTTAGAGTTCAATAGCTATACAGTACATTTCGATCTTTTCAGAGTTCACATGCACATATCTTAGTAAAAGGAGAGTAAGGGGAAAATATTGAGTTATGTAACAAACTTGTGAATGGCCTCCCAAGCTTGCACATTTAGCAGGTCCATATAAGGCAAGGACACACTTTCCTGCCAAGCAATATATAAAGAGAAAAAAATACAGCTAGGCCACTAAGGGGGGCATGTATGAAAACTGTCTGTGTGTAAGACTTTCTTTGTTGCCTATAGCAACCAATCCGAGATCCCTTTTCATTTCATATTGTGCTTTGAAAAAATGAAAGGGGAGCTCTGATTGGTTACTATGGAAAACTAAGAAAGTCTTACACCTAGACCGTTTTCAAACATGAGGCCCTAAGTGTGCCTTTAGCTGTACAGCTGTAAGTATAGCTTAACAAACACTGATATGTTATCCCAGATCCCTATATTCATTCAGATACCAAACCAGGCCCTAAAATTAAAAGGTCCTAGACCTCCAACTATCATATTACCATCAATACATTGTGTGCTGAGCCACCAGGGCAGTCACTAGGATCTTTAAAGATCCGGGGGAAAGCCCCAAAACACATAATGTACTCCCTCCCCCCCAAATATATATTTTAAAACAAAAATCTCTTCTGTGGGACCTACAAATAGTTTGCCTCTTTAAAAACTGATCTGTCCATGATATTATACATATATATATAATACAGTCATACAGTTACTAAATACCACAATACAAATATCACCATACACATCACAATCATACTGCTGCCAAACAAAGCCCACCACACCAAAACCAAACTTGCCAATAATACTTTATAGGTCCCATTACCACATCTTACCACCAAAAACTGACTGAATGCTACCAAAATTATTTTTGGTGTAATCTGGGCACTGATGAAGTAAAAAGTTAGCCGCATAAGCAAATGAAATGGACTGCACAGGCTGTGCAGTGGTGATAATGGGAGATTTTAAAGGGGTTGTCTCGCTACAATGATTGGGTTTTTTAAATTTTAAAAATCTTTAAAAACAAACAGCTTTGCAATATAATGTTCATTACAAATGTCCTACTGTTTTGAGCTTAGCCCCGTTAGTATTACTACATCAGCTTCTCAGATCTCTATAGTACCCGACCTGTTGATCCTTATCTTACTGGCTGTCAGGTCTGAATGAACTCATCACCCTTTGAAAAAGGGGGTCGGAGCAGAGAGCCCCTCCCGCACAGATGCTTCTGTAGTAGAGGGGGGGGGGGGGGAACTCTGGCGTCTGTGTCCTTGCCTGCTTGGGATTAACCCTGTGTGGTGCCTGCTTCCCTCCTGCTTTTCTACACAGATAGATGTGACAGCAGTAAACCCCCTGTCTGTTACTATAATCATGTTATGTCTTTGGAACTGTGACTATACAAATATTTTACAGATCAGGGGGCATGTGAATACTTTATGTTCTCCTGTATTAGGGAAACATCCTGACTAAAGTAACACAGCCCATGTTGTTGCTGGAGATGTGGAGACTTGTAAGCTAAGCAGGGATATAGGAAAACCCTGCATCCCTCTGCTCTTTTTAAAACACAGCTTCATATTCCTCTCTACACTCCTAGATCAGCCCTTCTCCTGTAAACGACCCAGGCGGCACACACAGGGTGAACTCTGAGAGCAACCCCTCCCCCCCTGTATAGAAGTTACGTAGCTGCCTGTGTGCTGATGGGAGGGGGGAGAGGGAGCAGAAAAAGACAGACAAGCTAGCACACCCCTCAGTTCAACTTACCAGGGACACTGACAGGCTGAAGCTCCTAATGAGACAACTCCTTTAACTACCCAGATATGGACTAGGGTCATGGTTCTGTTTCTTCTGCAAAGTGGAGATAATTCCTCAACCTGTTACAGGATAATTTTATGGGCCAGTCTGTGGAAGATCCTACATGAAATTATGTTCTGTTGAACCTAGTAATGAGATATAATATCCCGCCTGATCCGTTGGAAGAGTTAATTAAAGAAGCTAGTAAACAGCCCTCGCAGGCTATGGCACTCTCATCTGATATTTCACAGGTTGTCTCCAGGTTGTCTCCACACTAATCTGGACGCTGCACATACTCTGGACCCTGTTATTGCTAGGGACAAAGCCCTCCTAGTGCTTCAGGGACACCCGGAACTACAGGCGCTACTGACGCTCTTGCCCACTAAAAGTGACATGTTCGCTCTGGCCCAGGACCTAAAAAGTGCCTGGCAACAAGATCTGTGCACGGTCAAGTCGGATATATTCTACTATTCAAGGGAAACTCGAAACACTTGAATCCTCCCAAACGTCAGTTCAGCAATCCATAGTGGAGCTGCAGGCTGCGGTTAAACATCAACAGTCCCTATACCAGGGCCTTGTGGATCAACTTGATGACTGAAAACAGAAATCGTAGAAATAACATTAGAATAAGAGGTATCCCTGAATCTGTGAAAACACAGGACTTAACCCAATCTCTCTCACAGCTCTATAACAGACTCTTGAACAAAGATTCAGATAGCCCCATTGAAACTGATAGAGCGCACAGGGCGCTATGCCCCATTAGCCAGGATCCTGCTAAACCGCGAGATGTGATTTGCCACGTTCACTATTATGCTATCAAAGAAGAAATTATGAAAAAAGCAAGGAATGCGCAAAATCTCACTTTTGGGGGCTCCAAAATCGCTATCTTTCCTGACCTATCAAGAAGGACCCTCCGTGTGAGAGCAGCCTTGAAACCTCTTACGTCTTTGCTACAAGAAAGGCAAATACCGGTGGGGTTATCCTTTCGCGCTCTTGGTTAGAACAGAAGAGGGCACAGTCTCCTTCAAAACTTTGGCGGATCTTGAGAACTTTCTATTGGTACTGAAACTCCCACCTATTTCCCTGCCTGATTGGGACTCGGCCTACTTGGCGGCTCCAGGTCTGGCTTTCCCGATTCGCCCTGTGGCCCTGAGAGGAGACGAGACCATATACTCGCCCAAAGAGCAACGATTGTTTAGACGTCAAAGGACTGTGGTTCGACTGGAGAGAGTGGAGGGCGCTACAAAAAGAAGTCCCCTCTATGATACACAGGGACACTCTTGGCTTATCCTGAGTAAGATGATGGTTGCTCCCCTTGGGTGCCTCCCTTGATCGATGCAGCCCTGAGGCTGTTGAGGGGCCGCTCTACTATTCTTAGACCTGGTCTCAATGGATCTCATATGAGATCCATGTCTTGGATTTATATTAATGCTACTCTTTGTTGCTTTCATGCTTTTAATAGTTGATATTTATTTATTGGCCCTATAGCTCTTTTGGACCGCATTAATCATTAATCTTCCCTTTTTTTGTCCTAAATTAACCAATTTTTCCCCCCTATAGGTGGAAACGTGGCACTATGTGCTCGTCTTTAGCAGTAGCAGATGCTGCAAATGTTAGCAGATTTTGTTGGCCTTCATGTTGCTTGTTAGGCTTGTTCATTTGGTTTATATTAATGTTTATCTCAACCCTCAGAATTGCTGGTTTAAGATTTTTTATGCCTGGATGGGATGTGAGCATTGACAACAAGTATAACTTTATCTCTGGCTTGTTCCCATATCTACCGCCATGACAACAGTCAGTATATCGTCCCTTAATGTGAAGGGATTTAACATTCCCGAGAGACGGTCCCAAATATGATATAGTATGCATAAGCAAAAAGTCCAAATTCTTTGCCTCCAAGAAACGCATATTATGTCCGGACATTTAGAGGCGTTTTGAAACAGATACTTTCCTCTTTGGTGTCAGAGCTGCAACCATACCAGTAAGTCCAAGGGAGTTGCTATCTTTTTCCATAAAAATGTACCGGTACAACTGATAGATGTCAAAACTGATATTAATGCTAGATATTTTTTTGTAAAATGTGCCATTGAGGGTTCTCAGTTCACTATTGCGAACCTTTATGCGCCAAACTGAGGTCAACTCACATTCTTTTCCTCAGTGTTGGACTAATTGAACGCCTATGCTGAGGGTAAAATTATTTTGTGTGGCGACTTCAACCTCGCCATTAACCCGATCCTGGAAACATCCACGGGACACTCTTCGGTCCCTTTAAATAAACTCAATAAAATAAGAAAGCTGTTCCATAATATGCAGCTTGCTGATGCCTGACACCTGGCCCATCCTAATTCTCGAGACTATAAGTTTTACTCCCACCCCCACAAAAGGTACAGTAGAATTGATTACATCTTCCTCCAACATGTATTACTCCCCGACGCTAGGAACTTATCTATCGGTAACATCTTCTTATCCGATCATGCCCCAGTTCGTTGTGAGATAAAGTTGCCCCGCCATAGCGGTAAAAGGTTTAATTGGCGTCTCAATGAATCGCTCCTTAATGATTCGGTCTGTCTTTCTGATTTGACCACAACTATAGAGCGCTTCCTGGACGATCATGCCCTAGACCCTAATTTCCCGCAATTCAAATGGAAAGCATTAAAATGTGTGGCTAGGGGAGTGCTTATTAAGCACTGAGCTAGGTTAAAAAGAGAAGCTGCTGCTAAGTTATCTAGGCTACTTTCTAGAGTTATGATTCTAGAAGCCTCACACAAAACCAGTCTCTCAGAAACGATCCTACGTGAACTCTTGGCTGCTAGACATGAAATTCTCCTATTGCTAGATAAGAAAACCGTTAGGTTCCGGCAACTCTGTGCAGGCACATTCTACATGTAGGGCAACAGGCCGAGTAGAGTGCTCGCTAGGGCCCTAAGGGACAGAAGAGCCTCTCTATATCCCAATTATTAAAACCAAACAGGGAAAATTGGTCCATCTAACTTCGGAAATACTGAATAACTTTCATTCCTACTATAGGGAATTATATGATCTACAATCTACCCATCACACCCCTCCCAATATGCTCACTAGGGAGGACTTAGTTTCATTTATGAGGACCTCCCCTCTCCCTGAGGTAGATGTTGATAGGTTGAGGGAAATGGAGGATCCCTTTACTCCCGAAGAACTTTCAAAAACCATCTCCTCTTTGCCAGCAGGTAAAAGCCCGGGCCCTGATGGCTTTACAGCTAAATTTTATAAGGTCTTGAAAGAGAAATTGATAAACCCCCTGCTATCTTCCTTCAACTCGGTCTCTCCTTCCCAGCCATTCCCCCCTTCTTTTCTACAAGCACATATCTCGGTGATTCCAAAGCCGGAAAAAGACCCTCTTATATGCTCCAACTATAGGCCAACCTCATTACTGAATGTGGATACTAAACTATTTGCGAAACTTATCGCTACCAGGCTAAATTTGATACTCCCACGAAAAAGGCATTTGACAGGGTGGATTGGACTTTTTTGAGATCTGCCTTGTCAAATGCTGGAATAGGCCCAATTCTACTGCAAAAAATCTTTGCGTTATATCATAACCCGACGGCCCAACTTAGAATAAACGGAGCCCTATCTAAAACTCTTCACATTCAAAATGGGACACGTCAGGTATGCCCTCTATCGCCCCTTCTTTATGTAATTGGTATGGAATATTTTCTCCAATCCATTTGAGGGGCCCAGGAGATAAGGGGCCTACAAGTAGGGAAAGAGCAGCATAAGTGCCTTTGCTGACGACCTACTGTTATAAATCACAGAACCGGAATCCTCCTTGCCTCCCCTACTGGAGTTATTAAGCGTATTTGGTTTGTTACGTAACTTTAAAGTGAATTACGCCAAAAGCATAGCCCTCAACCTCACTTTGGATTCAAGCACGCTTTCTACTTTGCAGAACCGATTCCCCTTTAAATGGGCAAACAGCTCCTTTTCATATCTGGGGGTCCAGATTCCTAGGAACTACCAACAAACATATGACCTAAATTTTGCTGATCTGCTGAATAAGGTGAAGGGGGACTTAACCAAGTGGGACCAGAAAGATTTTTCTTGGATAGGGCGAATCAATATCCTCAAGATGAATGTTCTCCCCAGATTCCTCTATCTATTCCAAACTATCCCAACTAAACTACCCAATTCCTTTTTCCAGGATATAAATAGGTGTTTCCGGCAGTTTATTTGGGCAAATAAAAAGCCAAGAATCGCAAGAGACGTATTGATCAGGAGAAGGGAGAGGGGTGGACTGGCTATGCCTGATCTTAAAACATACTATGCAGCAGCTACGGCAGCTAGAATTGTCGATTGGTATCAGAATAGAGCTTCGCAGCGATGGATACAGGTCAAGAAGCAAATATGCGGTTGATCTCTTTTATCCTTGCCTTGGCTGCTCCCCTCCTTAGTAGAAGCCAGAATATCTCAACTCCCTCTGGTTACCCAAATAACTATATCCGTGTTCCGGATGTAGGGTCGCCAGTATAATCTCTATACCCCGGATGGCCCTCTTGTGCCAATTAGGGGGAATCCAGCAATCTTGGTTTCGGCACACTGTTTATTGTACAAGGATGAGGAACAAAAGTTAGCCAAATGTATGGGAGATCTCATTACACATTCCACTTTCAAATCATTTAAGGACATTATACCAACACAGAGCCGCTCGCCGAACACTTGGTTGCAATATTTACAACTCAAGCATTATTTTGAAACTAATAAGATCAAATTCAACTTTACCAGAAACCTCACTAATTTTGAGGAGCTGTGTGATCGGGGGGACCACCCGGGAAAATTATCTCCACACTATAAAATTGGGTTAAAAGACTCGTCTTTAGAGCCCCGCTTATCAGGTAGTTGGGAGCAGGAGTAGATTGCATTTACGGATGGGGGCTGGTAAAAAGCTGTACATTTGGGCATAAAGCCAAATCTCTTGTGAATACAGGAATTTAAAATTTTAAAAAAGTCCTATGAGATGGATTGATTTCCCAAATTGGCCCCCTTTTACCCAAGTGTACCTGACCTTTGGGAGATGTAAGAAAGAACAGGTACATGCTCACACTGGTGGGGTGCGAATCTCTTCACCCCTTTTGGGGAATGTCATTGATGTGTTTAAAGATTGTAAAGGGTTATCATTACAAAATACTCCTCTTTTTTTTTACTTTTTTTTTTTGCTTCCCTCAAGTATACGTGTTCAAAAAGGTAGTTAGATCTTTTTTTGTGGTAGTGCCAAATTATTAATTCTAAAAAGTGGAGATAACCACTTTGGGGGAGTGGTTTAAGGAAATATTCCTCCTAAGAGGATGGAGGAGTTAGAGCAGAATGATAGGTTGGAAAAATTTTAAACGGTCGGGATGGACTGGATAAATTTTTATTGGGTTTAAGTTTCAAATGATGTCATGAATGGGCAGAATCGCTCTGATACAACCCCTGGAGGAATTTTATTTATTTTTTAATTTTTTTTCCATAACACCTCTTGGATTGTTTATACTTTTTTCCCAGAAAAAAACTTTTTTGTCGTGCTCGTGGCCCTACCCAGGGGGCTCGAGTGTGTTCAGTTCTTTTTTTTTTGCTTTTTTATACCAAATTTTCCCAAATCCTCCCGTTTTGGGGGTCACCCCCGCTAATGGGGGCCCGTGTCCCGCCCTCCCGTTGGGGGGCTTAAACCCCGCATCTTAGAGATGGGAGGTTATCTGTGTACAGAGGCATGGGCAGCGTCTCTTGACGCTGCTCTACAGCTTGTCATTTGCCCCTGTCGGCAATGCTTCCCAGCTTAGGGAGGGTGCGGAGCCTTGCGGAGGGAGGGGGGGTGGGGTTAGCGGGACCCCCAAAGCTTGCCCCCCTTTTCCCGGGGTTTAAAAACTAGGATGCCGCAGGACAGGTGAGTGAGGGGTGGTGTGTGTGGGGAGGGGGGTGGCTTATTGCTGTGAGGAGAGGGTGTGTGTGGCAGTGACTGAGGCATGCGAGGGGGGGGTGTGAAGAGGTTTTTATTTTTATTTTTTCTTGCTTTAGGGGACTGCCCGGGGGTCATGGGGGCCATTGTGGAAAAGGGGGATTATTGGTCATGGGGGGGGTCTGCTGGATGGGGATTATGGATAAAAAGGGATCGCCTGGTCATGGGAGATCTGCCCCGGTCATGGGGGCTCTGCCTGGCTTTGGGGGATCTGCCGGTCATGGGGGGGATCTGCCCGGATCATGGGGGGATTGCCTGGCTTTATGGGGGGAAACTACCGGATAATGGTGGGATTACTGGATAATGGTGGATCTGCTGGCCATGGGGCATCTGCCCGGTGGGGGCATCTCCTGGTAAAAAGGGGGGATTTGCCCACTTATGGGGGCATCTGCCTGGTCATTGGGATCTTGGTAAAAGGTGGGATCTGCCTGGCTCATGGGGGATCTGCATGGGTAAAGGGGATCTGCTACCCTTTTTGGGGGAAATTTCCCGACTGTAAAGAGCATTGAGTGGATTTGGCGGCAAACCCTTTTCTTTTGGGGACATACCTTGCTTTGGGGACTAACTGGCTTTGGGGACACTAAAAGGCTATTGGGGAACTAAATGGCATGGGGCGCTAATGGCTATTGGGGGGGTCCCCGGGTATTGGGGGGCACTAAATGGTATTGGGGCACTACCCGGCTAAAGGGAAACACTCCGGGTGTAAGGGAACTATGGCTGTAAAGGGGCACTACCTAGCTGTAAAAGGGGAATTCTGGGGTTTTGGGGCAGCTACCCGGTAGAAGGTGGGTTTAACCTGGCTACAGGAGGCTTTCTCCCGGTTATAGGGGTTTAAATAGGCCCCCAGATACCCACCTATTGGGGACAGTTTTGGGGGTATTCCCAGCTTCCCGGATGTGAAAAGACCATCCAAAGCCGGGAAGCTGGGTGACGCCAAAAACCCCAATTTAGCTTTTTCCCGAGCCCTTACACAGTTGGGGGAGTAGGATTGGCTGTTTCGAAGGGGGGTGGCCCTTTCACGCAAGATGGGCATGGGGTATGAAATTTTTGGGCGCCCTGCTACGCCCCATTCGAATCTTTTGCTTTTTTTTCTTTTAAATTTGGGTGTATGTTTTTTACCCCATAAAAAGTTGTATATCTGTATTAAAGTAAAAAGAGTTTACTTAAGGGGGATTTTGTCTTTCTTAGCATGGAAAGGAATCGATTTCATTTGTTATTACTTTGGTATATTGCTCTGATTTTCTATCTTTTTTTAAATCAAATATTTTCATTATCTTAATGGAAGAAAATTTTTTGCTCTTATTACAATTATGTTGTTGTATCATAATCTTGTTTTGTCAATAAAGCTTGGTTTGAAAAAGGAGATATAATATCCAGATGGCTGTTTGGGTTTTGGGCCCGGGGGAAACGGGAAAGGTAGCCCCTAGCATCAATGCCTTCATCATGCAGAAACGCTGACATTTTTCAGCCAAATAGGTTTGATTGTCATGCATCAGAAAAACCCCAACCCCCCAAAAAGGAGGGGGGTTTCCAAGAAAAGGGGGGGGGGGGGGGAAAAAAAGAATAAAAGGTGGGGAGGGGGGGACAGGGAGGCCCAGGCCCAAGGTAGGGAAGGTGGGAAAAGGGGGGAGGGGTAAGGGGGGGTTAAGGGGGGGGGGGGAAACCCCGGGCCCCCCCCCAAGGGGAAAAAAGGGGGAGGAGGGGTTTTTTTTGGGGGGGAGGGGTTTTGAAAAAGGGGGTGAGATTTGGAAGGGGGGAGTTTTGCAGCCTTAGCAACTTTTGTGGGTTGTAGACACCCCCTCAACCTCCTTAGGGGTGAGAGAAAAGACAAAATGCAAAAGTGACCAAAAAAACAGTAAAAGGATGGAAAACAAAAAAAAATGGTATGTGGGGGACACCCGCAGAAAAATTTTTATAGGGGTTGTTTTTTAATTGAAAATGTTTCTACTGTTGTCTGTTTCCCTTTTCACAACGCAGGAGAAATTGATTCAAATCGATTTCCCAAGGGGCAGTTTTTCACAGAAGGGGATTAATTGGAGTTAAATTGTGTTGTTCAAGTGTTCCCCCCTATTCTTTTGAGCAGTCAAACCTCAGTCAAAATGATCAAAATTTAAAATGTTAATTTAATACCAAATGGGGGCATGTATATTTTTTCCCCTTTCCCCCAACCAGAAATAACTCTTATAAAACAATGGATAACTCCTTTAAGACCCGGTTCTCATCTGCACTAAAGTTCTGTTCAGAACCTCCCAAAAAGGGGGGTTCCCATTTTCCATTATGGTTTCAGTTTTAATGAACAATTTTTTTTTTTTTGTCTTTTAATTTTATTTGTTTTTTTTTGACAGAATGTTAGAGGCCTGAACAGAACCTTAACACAGTAAAACCCTTTATTTAATATTCCGGTACAAATAATATTTTTCTAGATGAAAGCAAAAATTACTACTTTGATACAATCATGGAAACCCCTTAAAGTGGTATTCCTGCCACCGATTATTTCAAGCATGTAAAAATAAAAAAATATATTACCAATACATTGCTGTTTATTTGCTTCATTTCAAGTTAAAGAGTCTTTTTTTCCCACTTGTTTTAAAAAGGGTTTCCCAGGTTCCCGACCCCCTCTCTCTGCTTACACCTGCTTGGCTGGAAATGACACTTAAAAAATTTAAAAAAGGGCAAAGAAAAGGTCACTCCCCCACTTATCCAGAACCTCCCAGGTTTCCACGTATCCCCCGGAGTAAAGACGAAAAGAATAAATTTTGAAAATCCAAAAAAGGGCTGTACAGCGCCCCCACCAGGAGTCCAAAAAGGGTTTAAAACTTAATGAAATTTATTGTTTTTCAAAAAAATACAGGCTCCATAATGGGTTGGTTCCAAATTTGTGGGAAAAGTGCGGTTGGTGCTCCACTTTAATATACATACCCATCAGTCATCATACCTCATATATCCCTTTATCCCAAATTTAAAAAAATCCCCGCTCCCTTTTTTAGCCCATGATCCAGTGTTTTTAATTAATCTCACGTTTTATTGCCCCCATCGCTCAAATTTCCCTGTGGATAGGGGTTCTTGCCATACCCAAAGGGGTGCTCTCCTTGGCTTCTGGATTTATGTTCACTTCCCCCCTGGCACTTGGCGTCCGGAATGAAGGCTGCGGTTGGATCACGGGCCTTTAACAAAGGGGTGAGCCAATTTTAATTTGGGTTTAAAAAGGAATAGCGGGTTTTAGCCCTGTAGGATTGAAAAATTTTAAGATGCGTACACTCGAAACGGTCATCCTACAATTGGAACAACTTTTTTGGGAAGCCTTTTTTTTTTATGAAGAAACAAAAAAATTTCAAAAAGTTTTAATCCATTTCTGGAAGGTGGGAATCGCTGTATCACCTTTTATTTTGGGTCTTAAGGTAATACACTCCCCTTTTGTCTTAGAAACATAGGACTTTTTAAAACTTTTTTTAATGACAAACTTTAATCCCTCAGAGCTCTGTACCCTTGTGCAGTTGTTTTAAAAATCAACACCAATGCCCTCTAAAAGGGTATTGAACTGTGTGAGAGAGAGAAGGGGGGAGAGAGAAGGGGAGAGAAGTGGGGGGACATTTATAGATTGAACAATAGATAGGGAAGATAAAATTAAATCAAGACAGATATATTTTGAATCCACTTTCCCACCTATGACTTTGAGTCAGAAAGTTCATCAGACATGACACATCTCCCCTGCATTGTGTAAGGAGGGGGGGGAGGAGATATCCAATTGGGAAAACCTTTTGTGGAGTTTTCCAACGTGCGGGGGACGAGGACAAGCTGTTTCACGGGTTAATCTGCTTTTATTGATACATTGCAGCAGGGACAGCCCTGAACATAGTTAATAAAATCACCGTTGCTCCCCCGCTTTCCCCCTCCCAAAGGGACAAAACCATATTTTCACTGTGTTAGTGTAGAAGACCCCCATGAAGATGCAAAAAACAGCTACCCCGTTTTTTAAAAGGTACTGAGTTTAGGTTCCCCCCTGCCAATGGACTTTCCCCGCCATAGCAGGGAAATTCACAGAGCTGTCAACATAATCCATCAGGCTGTGAGGAGCCAGACTTGACCTGACTTTAGTCCTGTCTTAAAGGGCCAGCACTTTTTTTAAAAGCTAAATTTTAGGTAAAATACTTACATTTTCCAATTAACAAATTTTTGAAGTTTTTATAGTAATTTTAATTTTTTTTACTTTTTTTAAGATTCCGGAACGAAAGATCCCTTTAGGGGCCCCAGAGGGGGCTTTTATTTAAAGCGTAAAAGTTCTACATAACAAAAAGTTTAATAAAGCTCCCCATTTTTTTAAATTTTTGAATCCCAAAAATTTTTTTGAGATTTAAATAATGCTCAAATTTTGAATGGCTTTTATTTAGCTTTTCATTAAAAAATCATTAAAGGGGGAAAGTAAAAATTTAAAAAATAATTTTAATTTTTAAAAAGTTTTTTTGAATTATTTTAAAAAATTTAAATGTTTAAAGGGTAAGTTTTTCAAAAAAAATTTTGAAAAAATTTTGAAAATTTGGGAAAAAGGGGGAAGGGTAAATATTTAATTATTGTTAAAGGGTTTTTTAGGATTTTTAATTTTTAATTTAAAAAAATTTT